>CAWWDK010000433.1:0-183373 GCA_963942575.1 Priocnemis perturbator
ATAAACTTCGTACGGCTGGAAGCGGAGTTTGAAAAAAATTGTCATCATCCGAATTTCCGCTGAGCGACCAAATCCCTTCGTAGCTGCATGTAAGTTCATCGAGAAATGCGAACCGACCGTACGATCTTCTTCAAACTTGCAGGAGTGCTCTCGATTGGCGACACAAGCATTCTCTACAAGTTTCATAAACTTCGTATGGCTGGAAGGGGAGTTAGACACAAATTGTCATCATCCGAATTTCCGCTGAGCGACCAAGTCCCTTCGTAGCTGCATGTAAGTTCATCGAGAAATCTGAACCGACCTTACGATCATCTTCAAACTTGCAGGAGTGCTCTCGATTGGCGACACGAGCATTCTCTACAAGTTTCATAAACTTCGTACGGCTGGAACGGGAGTTAGACATAAATTGTCATCATCCGAATTTCCGCTCAGCGACCAAGTCCCTTCGTAGCTGCATGTAAGTTCATAGAGAAATCTGAACCGATCGTACTCTCGATTGACGACACGAGCATGCTGTACAAGTTTCATAAACTTCGTACGGCTGGAAGCGGAGTTTGAAAAAAATTGTCATCATCCGAATTTCCGCTCAGCGACCAAGTCCCTTCGTAGCTGTATGTAAGTTCATCGAGAAATCTGAACCGACCGTACGATCATCTTCAAACTTGCAGGAGTGCTCTCGATTGGCGACGCGAGCATTCTGTACAAGTTTCATAAACTTCGTACGGCTGGAAGCGGAGTTTGAAAAAAATTGTCATCATCCGAATTTCCGCTCAGCGACCAAGTCCCTTCGTAGCTGCATGTAAGTACATCGAGGAAATCTGAACCGACCGTACGATCATCTTCAAACTTGCAGGACTGCTCTCGATTGGCGACACGAGCATTCTGTACAAGTTTCATAAACTTCGTACGGCTGGAAGCGGAGTTTGAAAAAAAATGTCATCATCCGAATTACAACGCAGTTTCCGCTCAGCGACCAAGTCCCGTCGTAGTTGTATGTAAGTTCATCGAGAAATGCGAACCGACCGTACGATCTCCTTCAAACTTGCAGGAGTGCTCTCGATTGGCGACACGAGCATTCTCTACAAGTTTCATAAACTTCGTATGGCTGGAAGGGGAGTTAGACACAAATTGTCATCATCCGAATTTCCGCTGAGCGACCAAGTACCTTCGTAGCTGCATGTAAGTTCATCGAGAAATCTGAACCGACCTTACGATCATCTTCAAACTTGCAGGAGTGCTCTCGATTGGCGACACGAGCATTCTCTACAAGTTTCATAAACTTCGTACGGCTGGAAGGGGAGTTAGACATAAATTGTCATCATCCGAATTTCCGCTCAGCGACCAAGTCCCTTCGTAGCTGCATGTAAGTTCATAGAGAAATCTGAACCGATCGTACTCTCGATTGACGACACGAGCATGCTGTACAAGTTTCATAAACTTCGTACGGCTGGAAGCGGAGTTTGAAAAAAATTGTCATCATCCGAATTTCCGCTCAGCGACCAAGTCCCTTCGTAGCTGTATGTAAGTTCATCGAGAAATCTGAACCGACCGTACGATCATCTTCAAACTTGCAGGAGTGCTCTCGATTGGCGACGCGAGCATTCTGTACAAGTTTCATAAACTTCGTACGGCTGGAAGCGGAGTTTGAAAAAAATTGTCATCATCCGAATTTCCGCTCAGCGACCAAGTCCCTTCGTAGCTGCATGTAAGTACATCGAGGAAATCTGAACCGACCGTACGATCATCTTCAAACTTGCAGGACTGCTCTCGATTGGCGACACGAGCATTCTGTACAAGTTTCATAAACTTCGTACGGCTGGAAGCGGAGTTTGAAAAAAAATGTCATCATCCGAATTACAACGCAGTTTCCGCTCAGCGACCAAGTCCCGTCGTAGCTGTATGTAAGTTCATCGAGAAATGCGAACCGACCGTACGATCTCCTTCAAACTTGCAGGAGTGCTCTCGATTGGCGACACGAGCATTCTCTACAAGTTTCATAAACTTCGTATGGCTGGAAGGGGAGTTAGACACAAATTGTCATCATCCGAATTTCCGCTGAGCGACCAAGTACCTTCGTAGCTGCATGTAAGTTCATCGAGAAATCTGAACCGACCTTACGATCATCTTCAAACTTGCAGGAGTGCTCTCGATTGGCGACACGAGTATTCTCTACAAGTTTCATAAACTTCGTATGGCTGGAAGGGGAGTTAGACACAAATTGTCATCATCCGAATTTCCGCTGAGCGACCAAGTCCCTTCGTAGCTGCATGTAAGTTCATCGAGAAATCTGAACCGACCGTACGATCATCTTCAAACTTGCAGGACTGCTCTCGATTGGCGACACGAGCATTCTCTACAAGTTTCATAAACTTCGTACGGCTGGAAGGGGAGTTAGACATAAATTGTCATCATCCGAATTTCCGCTCAGCGACCAAGTCCCTTCGTAGCTGCATGTAAGTTCATCGAGAAATCTGAACCGATCGTACTCTCGATTGACGACACGAGCATGCTGTACAAGTTTCATAAACTTCGTACGGCTGGAAGCGGAGTTTGAAAAAAATTGTCATCATCCGAATTTCCGCTCAGCGACCAAGTCCCTTCGTAGCTGTATGTAAGTTCATCGAGAAATCTGAACCGACCGTACGATCATCTTCAAACTTGCAGGAGTGCTCTCGATTGGCGACACGAGCATTCTCGACAAGTTTCATAAACTTCGTACGACTGGAAGGGGATTTAGACACAAATTGTCATCTACAACGCAGTACTGGATAGTTCCCGTTCAGCGACTAAGTCCCGTTGTAGGTGCATGTAAGTTCATCGAGAAATGTTAACCGACCGTACGATCTTCCTCAAACTTGCATGAGTGCTCTCGATTGGCGACAAGAGCATTCTCTAGAAGTTTCATAATCTTCGTACGGCTGGAAGGGGAGATAGACACAAATTGTCATCTACAACGCAGTATCCGCTCAGCGACCAAGTCCCGTCGTAGCTGTATGTAAGTTCATCGAGAAATGCGAACCGACCGTACGATCTTCTTCAAACTTGCAGGAGTGCTCTCGATTGGCGACACAAGCATTCTCTACAAGTTTCATAAACTTCGTATGGCTGGAAGGGGAGTTAGACACAAATTGTCATCATCCGAATTTCCGCTGAGCGACCAAATCCCTTCGTAGCTGCATGTAAGTTCATCGAGAAATGCGAACCGACCGTACGATCTTCTTCAAACTTGCAGGAGTGCTCTCGATTGGCGACACAAGCATTCTCTACAAGTTTCATAAACTTCGTATGGCTGGAAGGGGAGTTAGACACAAATTGTCATCATCCGAATTTCCGCTGAGCGACCAAGTCCCTTCGTAGCTGCATGTAAGTTCATCGAGAAATCTGAACCGACCTTACGATCATCTTCAAACTTGCAGGAGTGCTCTCGATTGGCGACACGAGCATTCTCTACAAGTTTCATAAACTTCGTACGGCTGGAACGGGAGTTAGACATAAATTGTCATCATCCGAATTTCCGCTCAGCGACCAAGTCCCTTCGTAGCTGCATGTAAGTTCATCGAGAAATCTGAACCGATCGTACTCTCGATTGACGACACGAGCATGCTGTACAAGTTTCATAAACTTCGTACGGCTGGAAGCGGAGTTTGAAAAAAATTGTCATCATCCGAATTTCCGCTCAGCGACCAAGTCCCTTCGTAGCTGTATGTAAGTTCATCGAGAAATCTGAACCGACCGTACGATCATCTTCAAACTTGCAGGAGTGCTCTCGATTGGCGACGCGAGCATTCTGTACAAGTTTCATAAACTTCGTACGGCTGGAAGCGGAGTTTGAAAAAAATTGTCATCATCCGAATTTCCGCTCAGCGACCAAGTCCCTTCGTAGCTGCATGTAAGTACATCGAGGAAATCTGAACCGACCGTACGATCATCTTCAAACTTGCAGGACTGCTCTCGATTGGCGACACGAGCATTCTGTACAAGTTTCATAAACTTCGTACGGCTGGAAGCGGAGTTTGAAAAAAAATGTCATCATCCGAATTACAACGCAGTTTCCGCTCAGCGACCAAGTCCCGTCGTAGTTGTATGTAAGTTCATCGAGAAATGCGAACCGACCGTACGATCTCCTTCAAACTTGCAGGAGTGCTCTCGATTGGCGACACGAGCATTCTCTACAAGTTTCATAAACTTCGTATGGCTGGAAGGGGAGTTAGACACAAATTGTCATCATCCGAATTTCCGCTGAGCGACCAAGTACCTTCGTAGCTGCATGTAAGTTCATCGAGAAATCTGAACCGACCTTACGATCATCTTCAAACTTGCAGGAGTGCTCTCGATTGGCGACACGAGCATTCTCTACAAGTTTCATAAACTTCGTACGGCTGGAAGGGGAGTTAGACATAAATTGTCATCATCCGAATTTCCGCTCAGCGACCAAGTCCCTTCGTAGCTGCATGTAAGTTCATAGAGAAATCTGAACCGATCGTACTCTCGATTGACGACACGAGCATGCTGTACAAGTTTCATAAACTTCGTACGGCTGGAAGCGGAGTTTGAAAAAAATTGTCATCATCCGAATTTCCGCTCAGCGACCAAGTCCCTTCGTAGCTGTATGTAAGTTCATCGAGAAATCTGAACCGACCGTACGATCATCTTCAAACTTGCAGGAGTGCTCTCGATTGGCGACGCGAGCATTCTGTACAAGTTTCATAAACTTCGTACGGCTGGAAGCGGAGTTTGAAAAAAATTGTCATCATCCGAATTTCCGCTCAGCGACCAAGTCCCTTCGTAGCTGCATGTAAGTACATCGAGGAAATCTGAACCGACCGTACGATCATCTTCAAACTTGCAGGACTGCTCTCGATTGGCGACACGAGCATTCTGTACAAGTTTCATAAACTTCGTACGGCTGGAAGCGGAGTTTGAAAAAAAATGTCATCATCCGAATTACAACGCAGTTTCCGCTCAGCGACCAAGTCCCGTCGTAGCTGTATGTAAGTTCATCGAGAAATGCGAACCGACCGTACGATCTCCTTCAAACTTGCAGGAGTGCTCTCGATTGGCGACACGAGCATTCTCTACAAGTTTCATAAACTTCGTATGGCTGGAAGGGGAGTTAGACACAAATTGTCATCATCCGAATTTCCGCTGAGCGACCAAGTACCTTCGTAGCTGCATGTAAGTTCATCGAGAAATCTGAACCGACCTTACGATCATCTTCAAACTTGCAGGAGTGCTCTCGATTGGCGACACGAGTATTCTCTACAAGTTTCATAAACTTCGTATGGCTGGAAGGGGAGTTAGACACAAATTGTCATCATCCGAATTTCCGCTGAGCGACCAAGTCCCTTCGTAGCTGCATGTAAGTTCATCGAGAAATCTGAACCGACCGTACGATCATCTTCAAACTTGCAGGACTGCTCTCGATTGGCGACACGAGCATTCTCTACAAGTTTCATAAACTTCGTACGGCTGGAAGGGAAGTTAGACATAAATTGTCATCATCCGAATTTCCGCTCAGCGACCAAGTCCCTTCGTAGCTGCATGTAAGTTCATCGAGAAATCTGAACCGATCGTACTCTCGATTGACGACACGAGCATGCTGTACAAGTTTCATAAACTTCGTACGGCTGGAAGCGGAGTTTGAAAAAAATTGTCATCATCCGAATTTCCGCTCAGCGACCAAGTCCCTTCGTAGCTGTATGTAAGTTCATCGAGAAATCTGAACCGACCGTACGATCATCTTCAAACTTGCAGGAGTGCTCTCGATTGGCGACACGAGCATTCTCGACAAGTTTCATAAACTTCGTACGACTGGAAGGGGATTTAGACACAAATTGTCATCTACAACGCAGTACTGGATAGTTCCCGTTCAGCGACTAAGTCCCGTTGTAGGTGCATGTAAGTTCATCGAGAAATGTTAACCGACCGTACGATCTTCCTCAAACTTGCATGAGTGCTCTCGATTGGCGACAAGAGCATTCTCTAGAAGTTTCATAATCTTCGTACGGCTGGAAGGGGAGATAGACACAAATTGTCATCTACAACGCAGTATCCGCTCAGCGACCAAGTCCCGTCGTAGCTGTATGTAAGTTCATCGAGAAATGCGAACCGACCGTACGATCTTCTTCAAACTTGCAGGAGTGCTCTCGATTGGCGACACAAGCATTCTCTACAAGTTTCATAAACTTCGTATGGCTGGAAGGGGAGTTAGACACAAATTGTCATCATCCGAATTTCCGCTGAGCGACCAAATCCCTTCGTAGCTGCATGTAAGTTCATCGAGAAATGCGAACCGACCGTACGATCTTCTTCAAACTTGCAGGAGTGCTCTCGATTGGCGACACAAGCATTCTCTACAAGTTTCATAAACTTCGTATGGCTGGAAGGGGAGTTAGACACAAATTGTCATCATCCGAATTTCCGCTGAGCGACCAAGTCCCTTCGTAGCTGCATGTAAGTTCATCGAGAAATCTGAACCGACCTTACGATCATCTTCAAACTTGCAGGAGTGCTCTCGATTGGCGACACGAGCATTCTCTACAAGTTTCATAAACTTCGTACGGCTGGAAGGGGAGTTAGACATAAATTGTCATCATCCGAATTTCCGCTCAGCGACCAAGTCCCTTCGTAGCTGCATGTAAGTTCATCGAGAAATCTGAACCGATCGTACTCTCGATTGACGACACGAGCATGCTGTACAAGTTTCATAAACTTCGTACGGCTGGAAGCGGAGTTTGAAAAAAATTGTCATCATCCGAATTTCCGCTCAGCGACCAAGTCCCTTCGTAGCTGTATGTAAGTTCATCGAGAAATCTGAACCGACCGTACGATCATCTTCAAACTTGCAGGAGTGCTCTCGATTGGCGACGCGAGCATTCTGTACAAGTTTCATAAACTTCGTACGGCTGGAAGCGGAGTTTGAAAAAAATTGTCATCATCCGAATTTCCGCTCAGCGACCAAGTCCCTTCGTAGCTGCATGTAAGTTCATCGAGAAATCTGAACCGATCGTACTCTCGATTGACGACACGAGCATGCTGTACAAGTTTCATAAACTTCGTACGGCTGGAAGCGGAGTTTGAAAAAAAATGTCATCATCCGAATTGCAACGCAGTTTCCGCTCAGCGACCAAGTCCCGTCGTAGCTGTATGTAAGTTCATCGAGAAATGCGAACCGACCGTACGATCATCTTCAAACTTGCAGGAGTGCTCTCGATTGGCGACGCGAGCATTCTGTACAAGTTTCATAAACTTCGTACGGCTGGAAGCGGAGTTTGAAAAAAATTGTCATCATCCGAATTTCCGCTGAGCGACCAAGTACCTTCGTAGCTGCATGTAAGTTCATCGAGAAATCTGAACCGACCTTACGATCATCTTCAAACTTGCAGGAGTGCTCTCGATTGGCGACACGAGTATTCTCTACAAGTTTCATAAACTTCGTACGACTGGAAGGGGATTTAGACACAAATTGTCATCTACAACGCAGTACTGGATAGTTCCCGTTCAGCGACTAAGTCCCGTTGTAGGTGCATGTAAGTTCATCGAGAAATGTTAACCGACCGTACGATCTTCTTCAAACTTGCAGGAGTGGTCTCGATTGGCGACAAGAGCATTCTCTAGAAGTTTCATAAACTTCGTACGGCTGGAAGGGGAGATAGACACAAATTGTCATCTACAACGTAGTATCCGCTCAGCGACCAAGTCCCGTCGTAGCTGTATGTAAGTTCATCGAGAAATGCGAACCGACCGTACGATCTTCTTCAAACTTGCAGGAGTGCTCTCGATTGGCGACACAAGCATTCTCTACAAGTTTCATAAACTTCGTATGGCTGGAAGGGGAGTTAGACACAAATTGTCATCATCCGAATTTCCGCTGAGCGACCAAGTCCCTTCGTAGCTGCGTGTAAGTTCATCGAGAAATCTGAACCGACCTTACGATCATCTTCAAACTTGCAGAAGTGCCCTCGATTGGCGACACGAGCATTCTCTACAAGTTTCATAAACTTCGTACGGCTTGAAGGGGAGATAGACACAAATTGTCATCTACAACGCAGTATCCGCTCAGCGACCAAGTCCCATCGTAGCTGTATGTAAGTTCATCGAGAAATGCGAACCGACCGTACGATCTTCTTCAAACTTGCAGGAGTGCTCTCGATTGGCGACACGAGCATTCTCTACAAGTTTCATAAACTTCGTATGGCTGGAAGGGGAGTTAGACACAAAATGTCATCATCCGAATTTCCGCTGAGCGACCAAATCCCTTCGTAGCTGCATGTAAGTTCATCGAGAAATGCGAAACGACCGTACGATCTTCTTCAAACTTGCAGGAGTGCTCTCGATTGGCGACACAAGCATTCTCTACAAGTTTCATAAACTTCGTATGGCTGGAAGGGGAGTTAGACACAAATTGTCATCATCCGAATTTCCGCTGAGCGACCAAGTCCCTTCGTAGCTGCATGTAAGTTCATCGAGAAATATGAACCGACCTTACGATCATCTTCAAACTTGCAGGAGTGCTCTCGATTGGCGACACGAGCATTCTCTACAAGTTTCATAAACTTCGTACGGCTGGAAGGGGAGTTAGACACAAATTGTCATCATCCGAATTTCCGCTCACCGACCAAGTCCCTTCGTAGCTGCATGTAAGTTCATCGAGAAATCTGAACCGACCGTACGATCATCTTCAAACTTGCAGGAGTGCTCTCGATTGGCGACACGAGCATTCTGTACAAGTCTCATAACCTTCGCACGGCTGGAAGGGGAGTTAGACACAAATTGTCATGTACAACGCAGTTTCCGCTCAGCGACCAAGTCCCTTCGTAGCTGCATGTAAGTTCATCGAGGAATCTGAACCGACCGTACGATCATCTTCAAACTTGCAGGAGTGCTCTCGATTGGCGACACGAGCATTCTCTACAAGTTTCATAAACTTCGTATGGCTGGAAGGGGAGTTAGACACAAATTGTCATCATCCGAATTTCCGCTGAGCGACCAAGTCCCTTCGTAGCTGCATGTAAGTTCATCGAGAAATCTGAACCGACCTTACGATCATCTTCAAACTTGCAGGAGTGCTCTCGATTGGCGACACGAGCATTCTCTACATGTTTCATAAACTTCGTACGGCTGGAAGGGGAGTTAGACACAAATTGTCATCATCCGAATTTCCGCTCAGCGACCAAGTCTCTTCGTAGTTGCATGTAAGTTCATCGAGAAATCTGAACCGATCGTACTCTCGATTGACGACACGAGCATGCTGTACAAGTTTCATAAACTTCGTACGGCTGGAAGCGGAGTTTGAAAAAAATTGTCATCATCCGAATTTCCGCTGAGCGACCAAATCCCTTCGTAGCTGCATGTAAGTTCATCGAGAAATGCGAACCGACCGTACGATCTTCTTCAAACTTGCAGGAGTGCTCTCGATTGGCGACACAAGCATTCTCTACAAGTTTCATAAACTTCGTATGGCTGGAAGGGGAGTTAGACACAAATTGTCATCATCCGAATTTCCGCTGAGCGACCAAGTCCCTTCGTAGCTGCATGTAAGTTCATCGAGAAATCTGAACCGACCTTACGATCATCTTCAAACTTGCAGGAGTGCTCTCGATTGGCGACACGAGCATTCTCTACAAGTTTCATAAACTTCGTACGGCTGGAAGGGGAGTTAGACATAAATTGTCATCATCCGAATTTCCGCTCAGCGACCAAGTCCCTTCGTAGCTGCATGTAAGTTCATAGAGAAATCTGAACCGATCGTACTCTCGATTGACGACACGAGCATGCTGTACAAGTTTCATAAACTTCGTACGGCTGGAAGCGGAGTTTGAAAAAAATTGTCATCATCCGAATTTCCGCTCAGCGACCAAGTCCCTTCGTAGCTGTATGTAAGTTCATCGAGAAATCTGAACCGACCGTACGATCATCTTCAAACTTGCAGGAGTGCTCTCGATTGGCGACGCGAGCATTCTGTACAAGTTTCATAAACTTCGTACGGCTGGAAGCGGAGTTTGAAAAAAATTGTCATCATCCGAATTTCCGCTCAGCGACCAAGTCCCTTCGTAGCTGCATGTAAGTACATCGAGGAAATCTGAACCGACCGTACGATCATCTTCAAACTTGCAGGACTGCTCTCGATTGGCGACACGAGCATTCTGTACAAGTTTCATAAACTTCGTACGGCTGGAAGCGGAGTTTGAAAAAAAATGTCATCATCCGAATTACAACGCAGTTTCCGCTCAGCGACCAAGTCCCGTCGTAGCTGTATGTAAGTTCATCGAGAAATGCGAACCGACCGTACGATCTCCTTCAAACTTGCAGGAGTGCTCTCGATTGGCGACACGAGCATTCTCTACAAGTTTCATAAACTTCGTATGGCTGGAAGGGGAGTTAGACACAAATTGTCATCATCCGAATTTCCGCTGAGCGACCAAGTACCTTCGTAGCTGCATGTAAGTTCATCGAGAAATCTGAACCGACCTTACGATCATCTTCAAACTTGCAGGAGTGCTCTCGATTGGCGACACGAGCATTCTCTACAAGTTTCATAAACTTCGTACGGCTGGAAGGGGAGTTAGACATAAATTGTCATCATCCGAATTTCCGCTCAGCGACCAAGTCCCTTCGTAGCTGCATGTAAGTTCATAGAGAAATCTGAACCGATCGTACTCTCGATTGACGACACGAGCATGCTGTACAAGTTTCATAAACTTCGTACGGCTGGAAGCGGAGTTTGAAAAAAATTGTCATCATCCGAATTTCCGCTCAGCGACCAAGTCCCTTCGTAGCTGTATGTAAGTTCATCGAGAAATCTGAACCGACCGTACGATCATCTTCAAACTTGCAGGAGTGCTCTCGATTGGCGACGCGAGCATTCTGTACAAGTTTCATAAACTTCGTACGGCTGGAAGCGGAGTTTGAAAAAAATTGTCATCATCCGAATTTCCGCTCAGCGACCAAGTCCCTTCGTAGCTGCATGTAAGTACATCGAGGAAATCTGAACCGACCGTACGATCATCTTCAAACTTGCAGGACTGCTCTCGATTGGCGACACGAGCATTCTGTACAAGTTTCATAAACTTTGTACGGCTGGAAGCGGAGTTTGAAAAAAAATGTCATCATCCGAATTACAACGCAGTTTCCGCTCAGCGACCAAGTCCCGTCGTAGCTGTATGTAAGTTCATCGAGAAATGCGAACCGACCGTACGATCTCCTTCAAACTTGCAGGAGTGCTCTCGATTGGCGACACGAGCATTCTCTACAAGTTTCATAAACTTCGTATGGCTGGAAGGGGAGTTAGACACAAATTGTCATCATCCGAATTTCCGCTGAGCGACCAAGTACCTTCGTAGCTGCATGTAAGTTCATCGAGAAATCTGAACCGACCTTACGATCATCTTCAAACTTGCAGGAGTGCTCTCGATTGGCGACACGAGTATTCTCTACAAGTTTCATAAACTTCGTATGGCTGGAAGGGGAGTTAGACACAAATTGTCATCATCCGAATTTCCGCTGAGCGACCAAGTCCCTTCGTAGCTGCATGTAAGTACATCGAGGAAATCTGAACCGACCGTACGATCATCTTCAAACTTGCAGGACTGCTCTCGATTGGCGACGCGAGCATTCTGTACAAGTTTCATAAACTTCGTACGGCTGGAAGCGGAGTTTGAAAAAAAATGTCATCATCCGAATTACAACGCAGTTTCCGCTCAGCGACCAAGTCCCTTCGTAGCTGCATGTAAGTTCATCGAGCATTCTGTACAAGTTTCATAAGCTTCGTACGCCTGGAAGGGGAGTTAGACACAAATTGTCATCTACAACGCAGTACTGGATAGTTCCCGTTCACCGACAAAGTCCCTTCGTAGCTGCATGTAAGTACATCGAGGAAATCTGAACCGACCGTACGATCATCTTCAAACTTGCAGGGGTGCTCTCGATTGACGACGCGAGCATTCTGTACAAGTTTCATAAACTTCGTACGGCTGGAAGGGGAGTTAGACACAAATTGTCATCTACAACGCAGTACTGAATAGTTCCCGTTCAGCGACTAAGTCCCGTTGTAGGTGCATGTAAGTTCATCGAGAAATGTTAACCGACCGTACGATCTTCTTCAAATTTGCAGAAGTGGTCTCGATTGGCGACAAGAGCATTCTCTAGAAGTTTCATAAACTTCGTACGGCTGGAAGGGGAGATAGACACAAATTGTCATCTACAACGTAGTATCAGCTCAGCGACCAAGTCCCGTCGTAGCTGTATGTAAGTTCATCGAGAAATGCGAACCGACCGTACGATCTTCTTCAAACTTGCAGGAGTGCTCTCGATTGGCGACACAAGCATTCTCTACAAGTTTCATAAACTTCGTATGGCTGGAAGGGGAGTTAGACACAAAATGTCATCATCCGAATTTCCGCTGAGCGACCAAATCCCTTCGTAGCTGCATGTAAGTTCATCGAGAAATGCGAAACGACCGTACGATCTTCTTCAAACTTGCAGGAGTGCTCTCGATTGGCGACACAAGCATTCTCTACAAGTTTCATAAACTTCGTATGGCTGGAAGGGGAGTTAGACACAAATTGTCATCATCCGAATTTCCGCTGAGCGACCAAGTCCCTTCGTAGCTGCATGTAAGTTCATCGAGAAATATGAACCGACCTTACGATCATCTTCAAACTTGCAGGAGTGCTCTCGATTGGCGACACGAGCATTCTCTACAAGTTTCATAAACTTCGTACGGCTGGAAGGGGAGTTAGACACAAATTGTCATCATCCGAATTTCCGCTCACCGACCAAGTCCCTTCGTAGCTGCATGTAAGTTCATCGAGAAATCTGAACCGACCGTACGATCATCTTCAAACTTGCAGGAGTGCTCTCGATTGGCGACACGAGCATTCTGTACAAGTCTCATAACCTTCGCACGGCTGGAAGGGGAGTTAGACACAAATTGTCATGTACAACGCAGTTTCCGCTCAGCGACCAAGTCCCTTCGTAGCTGCATGTAAGTTCATCGAGGAATCTGAACCGACCGTACGATCATCTTCAAACTTGCAGGAGTGCTCTCGATTGGCGACACGAGCATTCTCTACAAGTTTCATAAACTTCGTATGGCTGGAAGGGGAGTTAGACACAAATTGTCATCATCCGAATTTCCGCTGAGCGACCAAGTCCCTTCGTAGCTGCATGTAAGTTCATCGAGAAATCTGAACCGACCTTACGATCATCTTCAAACTTGCAGGAGTGCTCTCGATTGGCGACACGAGCATTCTCTACATGTTTCATAAACTTCGTACGGCTGGAAGGGGAGTTAGACACAAATTGTCATCATCCGAATTTCCGCTCAGCGACCAAGTCTCTTCGTAGTTGCATGTAAGTTCATCGAGAAATCTGAACCGATCGTACTCTCGATTGACGACACGAGCATGCTGTACAAGTTTCATAAACTTCGTACGGCTGGAAGCGGAGTTTGAAAAAAATTGTCATCATCCGAATTTCAGCTCAGCGACCAAGTCCCTTCGTAGCTGCATGTAAGTTCATCGAGAAATGCGAAACGACCGTACGATCTTCTTCAAACTTGCAGGAGTCCTCTCGATTGGCGACACGAGCATTCTGTACAAGTTTCATAAACTTCGTAAGCCTGGAAGGGGAGTTAGACACAAATTGTCATCTACAACGCAGTACTGGATAGTTCCCGTTCAGCGACAAAGTCCCTTCGTAGCTGCATGTAAGTTCATCGAGAAATCTGAACCGACCTTACGATCATCTTCAAACTTGCAGGAGTGCTCTCGATTGGCGACACGAGCATTCTCGACAAGTTTCATAAACTTCGTACGACTGGAAGGGGATTTAGACACAAATTGTCATCTACAACGCAGTACTGGATAGTTCCCGTTCAGCGACAAAGTCCCTTCGTAGCTGCATGTAAGTTCATCGAGAAATCTGAACCGACCTTACGATCATCTTCAAACTTGCTGGAGTGCTCTCGATTGACGACACGAGCATGCTGTACAAGTTTCATAAACTTCGTACGGCTGGAAGCGGAGTTTGAAAAAAAATGTCATCATCCGAATTACAACGCAGTTTCCGCTCAGCGACCAAGTCCCGTCGTAGCTGTATGTAAGTTCATCGAGAAATGCGAACCGACCGTACGATCTCCTTCAAACTTGCAGGAGTGCTCTCGATTGGCGACACGAGCATTCTCTACAAGTTTCATAAACTTCGTATGGCTGGAAGGGGAGTTAGACACAAATTGTCATCATCCGAATTTCCGCTGAGCGACCAAGTACCTTCGTAGCTGCATGTAAGTTCATCGAGAAATCTGAACCGACCTTACGATCATCTTCAAACTTGCAGGAGTGCTCTCGATTGGCGACACGAGTATTCTCTACAAGTTTCATAAACTTCGTACGACTGGAAGGGGATTTAGACACAAATTGTCATCTACAACGCAGTACTGGATAGTTCCCGTTCAGCGACTTAGTCCCGTTGTAGGTGCATGTAAGTTCATCGAGAAATGTTAACCGACCGTACGATCTTCTTCAAACTTGCAGGAGTGGTCTCGATTGGCGACACAAGCATTCTCTACAAGTTTCATAAACTTCGTATGGCTGGAAGGGGAGTTAGACACAAATTGTCATCATCCGAATTTCCGCTGAGCGACCAAGTCCCTTCGTAGCTGCATGTAAGTTCATCGAGAAATCTGAACCGACCTTACGATCATCTTCAAACTTGCAGAAGTGCCCTCGATTGGCGACACGAGCATTCTCTACAAGTTTCATAAACTTCGTACGGCTGGAAGGGGAGTTAGACACAAATTGTCATCATCCGAATTTCCGCTCAGCGACCAAGTCCCTTCGTAGCTGCATGTAAGTTCATCGAGAAATCTGAACCGATCGTACTCTCGATTGACGACACGAGCATAATGTACAAGTTTCATAAACTTCGTACGGCTGGAAGCGGATTTTGAAAAAAAAATGCCATCATCCGAATTATAACGCAGTTTCCGCTCAGCGACCAAGTCCCGTCGTAGCTGTATGTAAGTTCATCGAGAAATGCGAACCGACCGTACGATCTCCTTCACACTTGCAGGAGTGCTCTCGATTGGCGACACGAGCATTCTCTAGAAGTTTCATAAACTTCGTACGGCTTGATGGGGAGATAGACACAAATTGTCATCTACAACGCAGTATCCGCTCAGCGACCAAGTCCCGTCGTAGCTGTATGTAAGTTCATCGAGAAATGCGAACCGACCGTACGATCTTCTTCAAACTTGCAGGAGTGCTCTCGATTGGCGACACGAGCATTCTCTACAAGTTTCATAAACTTCGTATGGCTGGAAGGGGAGTTAGCCACAAATTGTCATTATCCGAATTTCCGCTGAGCGACCAAGTCCCTTCGTAGCTGCATGTAAGTTCATCGAGCATTCTGTACAAGTTTCATAAGCTTCGTACGCCTGGAAGGGGAGTTAGACACAAATTGTCATCTACAACGCAGTACTGGATAGTTCCCGTTCGCCGACAAAGTCCCTTCGTAGCTGCATGTAAGTACATCGAGGAAATCTGAACCGACCGTACGATCATCTTCAAACTTGCAGGGGTGCTCTCGATTGACGACGCGAGCATTCTGTACAAGTTTCATAAACTTCGTACGGCTGGAAGGGGAGTTAGACACAAATTGTCATCTACAACGCAGTACTGAATAGTTCCCGTTCAGCGACAAAGTCCCGTCGTAGCTGTATGTAAGTTCATCGAGAAATGTGAACCGACCGTACGATCATCTTCAAACTTGCAGAAGTGCTCTCGATTGGCGACACGAGCATTCTGTACAAGTCTCATAACCTTCGCACGGCTGGAAGGGGAGTTAGACACAAATTGTCATGTACAACGCAGTTTCCGCTCTGCGACCAAGTCCCTTCGTAGCTGCATGTAAGTTCATCGAGGAATCTGAACCGACCGTACGATCATCTTCAAACTTGCAGGAGTGCTCTCGATTGGCGACACGAGCATTCTGTACAAGTCTCATAAACTTCGTACGGCTGGAAGGGGAGTTAGACAAAAATTGTCATCAACAACGCAGTTTCCGCTCAGCGACCATGTCCCGTCGTAGCTGTATGTAAGTTCATCGAGAAATGCGAACCGACCGTACGATCTTCTTCAAACTTGCAGGAGTGCTCTCGATTGACGACACGAGCATGCTGTACAAGTTTCATAAACTTCGTACGGCTGGAAGCGGAGTTTGAAAAAAATTGTCATCATCCGAATTTCCGCTCAGCGACCAAGTCCCTTCGTAGCTGCATGTAAGTTCATCGAGAAATCTGAACCGATCGTACTCTCGATTGACGACACGAGCATGCTGTACAAGTTTCATAAACTTCGTACGGCTGGTAGCGGAGTTTGAAAAAAATTGTCATCATCCGAATTTCCGCTCAGCGACCAAGTCCCTTCGTAGCTGCATGTAAGTTCATCGAGAAATCTGAACCGACCGTACGATCATCTTCAATCTTGCAGGAGTGCTCTCGATTGGCGACACGAGCATTCTCTACGAGTTTCATAAACTTCTTACGGCTGGAAGGGGAGTTAGACACAAATTGTCATCTACAACGCAGTACTGGATAGTTCCCGTTCTGCGACTAAGTCCCCTCGTAGCTGCATGAAAGTACATCGAGGAAATCTGAACCGACCGTACGATCATCTTCAAACTTGCAGGAGTGCTCTCGATTGGCGACACGAGCATTCTGTACAAGTCTCATAAACTTCGTACGGCTGGAAGGGGAGTTAGACAAAAATTGTCATCAACAACGCAGTTTCCGCTCAGCGACCATGTCCCGTCGTAGCTGTATGTAAGTTCATCGAGAAATGCGAACCGACCGTACGATCTTCTTCAAACTTGCAGGAGTGCTCTCGATTGACGACACGAGCATGCTGTACAAGTTTCATAAACTTCGTACGGCTGGAAGCGGAGTTTGAAAAAAATTGTCATCTTCCGAATTTCCGCTCAGCGACCAAGTCCCTTCGTAGCTGCATGTAAGTTCATCGAGAAATCTGAACCGATCGTACTCTCGATTCACGACACGAGCATGCTGTACAAGTTTCATAAACTTCGTACGGCTGGAAGCGGAGTTTGAAAAAAATTGTCATCTTCCGAATTTCCGCTCAGCGACTAAGTCCCGTCGTAGCTGCATGTAACTTCATCGAGAAATGTGAACCGACCGTTTGATCTTCTTCAAACTTGCAGGAGTGCTCTCGATTGGCGACACGTGCATTCTTTACAAGTTTCATAAACTTCGTACGGCTGGAAGGGGAGTTAGACACAAATTGTCATCTACAACGCAGTACTGGATAGTTCACGTTCAGCGACTAAGTGCAGTCGTAGGTGTATGTAAGTTCATCGAGAAATGTGAACCGACCGTACGATCTTCTTCAAACTTGCAGGAGTGCTCTCGATTGGCGACACGAGCATTCTCTACAAGTTTCATAAACTTCGTACGGCTGCAAGGTGAGTTAGACACAAATTGTCATCATCCGAATTTCCGCTCAGCGTCCAAGTCCCTTCGTAGCTGCATGTAAGTTCATCGAGAAATCTGAACCGACCGTACGATCATCATCAAACTTGCAGGAGTGCTCTCGATTGGCGACACGAGCATTCTGAACAAGTTTCATAAACTTCCTACGGCTGGAAGGGGAGTTAGACACAAATGGTCATCTACAACGCAGTACTGGATAGTTCCCGTTCAGCGACTAAGTCCCGTCGTAGGTGTATGTACGTTCATCGAGAAATGTGAACCGACCGTACGATCTTCTTCAAACTTGCAGGAGTGCTCTCGATTGGCGACACGAGCATTCTCTACAAGTTTCATAAACTTCGGACGGCTGGAAGGGGAGTTAGACACAAATTGTCATCATCCGAATTTCCGCTCAGCGACCAAGGCCCTTCGTAGCTGCGTGTAAGTTCATCGAGAAATCTGAACCGACCGTACGATCATCTTCAAACTTGCAGGAGTGCTCTCGATTGGCGACACGAGCATTCTCTACACGTTTCATAAACTTCGTACGGCTGGAAGGGGAGTTAGACACAAATTGTCATCATCCGAATTTCCGCTCAGCGACCAAGTCCCTTCGTAGCTGCATGTAATTTCATCGAGAAATCTGAACCGACCGTACGATCATCTTCAAACTTGCAGGAGTGCTCTCGATTGGCGACACGAGCATTCTCTACAAGTTTCATAAACTTCGTACGGCTGGAAGGGGACTTAGACACAAATTGTCATCTACAACGCAGTTTCCGTTCAGCGACCAAGTCCCGTCGTAGCTGTATGTAAGTTCATCGAGAAATGCGAACCGACCGACGTTCTTCTTCAAACTTGCAGGAGTGCTCTCGATTGGCGACACAAGGATTCTCTACAAGTTTCATAAACTTCGTACGGCTCGAAGGGGAGTTAGACACAAATTGTCATCTACAACGCAGTACTGGATAGTTCCCGTTCAGCGACAAAGTCCCGTCGTACATGTATGTAAGTTCATCGAGAAATGTGTACCGACCGAACGATCTTCTTCAAACTTGCAAGAGTGCTTTCGAATGGCGACGCGAGCATTCTGTACAAGTTTCATAAACTTCGTATGGCTGGAAGGGGAGTTAGCCACAAATTGTCATCTACAACGCAGTTTCCGCCGAGCGAACAAGTCTCGTCGTAGCTGTATGTAAGTTCATCGAGAAATGCGAACCGAACGTACGATCTTCTTCAAACTTGCAGGAGTGCTCTCGATTGACGACCTGAGCATGCTGTACAGGTTTCATAAACTTCGTACGGCTGGAAGCGGAGTTTGAAAAAAATTGTCATCATCCGAATTTCCGCTCAGCGACCAAGTCCCTTCGTAGCTGCATGTAAGTTCATCGAGAAATCTGAACCGACCGTACGATCATCTTCAAACTTGCAGGAGTGCTCTCGATTGGCGACACGAGCATTCTGTAAAAGTTTCATAAACTTCGTACGGCTGGAAGGGGAGTTAGACACAAATTGTCATCTACAACGCAGTTTCCGCTCAGCGACCAAGTCCCGTCGTAGCTGTATGTAAGTTCATGGAGAAATGCGAACCGACCGTACGATCTTCTTCAAACTTGCAGGAGTGCTCTCGATTGACGACACAAGCATGCTGTACAAGTTTCATAAACTTCGTACGGCTGGAAGCGGAGATAGACACAAATTGTCATCTACAACGCAGTTTCCGCTCAGCGACCAAGTCCCTTCGTAGGTGTATGTAAGTTCATCGAGAAATGTGAACCGACCGTACGATCTTCTTCAAACTTGCAGGAGTGCTCTCGATTGACGACCTGAGCATGCTGTACAGGTTCATAAACTTCGTACGGCTGGAAGCGGAGTTTGAAAAAAATTGTCATCATCCGAATTTCCGCTCAGCGACCAAGTCCCTTCATAGCTGCATGTAATTTCATCGAGAAATCTGAACCGACCGTACGATCATCTTCAAACTTGCAGGAGTGCTCTCGATTGGCGACACGAGCATTCTGTACAAGTTTCATAAACTTCGTACGGCTGGAAGGGGAGTTAGACTCAAATTGTCATCTACAACGCAGTTTCCGCTCAGCGACTAAGTCCCGTCGTAGCTGTATGTAAGTTCATGGAGAAATGCGAACCGACCGTACGATCTTCTTCAAACTTGCAGGAGTGCTCTCGATTGACGACACGAGCATGCTGTACAAGTTTCATAAACTTCGTACGGCTGGAAGCGGAGTTTGAAAAAAATTGTCATCATCCGATTTTCCCCTCAGCGACCAAGTCCCTTCGTAGCTGCATGTAAGTTCATCGAGAAATGTCAACCGACCGTACGATCTTCTTCAAACTTGCAAGAGTGCTGTCGAATGTCGACGCGAGCATTCTGTACAAGTTTCATAAACTTCGTACGGCTGGAAGGGGAGTTAGACACAAATTGTCATCTACAACGCAGTCCTGGATAGTTCCCGTTCAGCGACAAAGTCCCGTCGTAGCTGTATGTGAGTTCATCGAGAAATGTGAACCGACCGTACGATCTTCTTCAAACTTGCAGGAGTGCTCTCGATTGGCGACACGAGCATTCTCTACAAGTTTCATAAACATCGTAAGGCTGGAAGGGGAGTTAGACACAAATTGTCATCTACAACGCAGTTTCCGCTCAGCGACCAAGTCCCGTCGTAGCTGTATGTAAGTTCATCGAGAAATGTGAACCGACTGTACGATCTTCTTCAAACTTGCAGGAGTGCTCTCGATTGAAGACACGAACATGCTGTACAAGTTTCATAAACTTCGTATGGCTGGAAGGGGAGTTAGACACAAATTGTCATCATCCGAATTTCCGCTGAGCGACCAAGTCCCTTCGTAGCTGCATGTAAGTTCATCGAGAAATCTGAACCGACCTTACGATCATCTTCAAACTTGCAGAAGTGCCCTCGATTGGCGACACGAGCATTCTCTACAAGTTTCATAAACTTCGTACGGCTGGAAGGGGAGTTAGACACAAATTGTCATCATCCGAATTTCCGCTCAGCGACCAAGTCCCTTCGTAGCTGCATGTAAGTTCATCGAGAAATCTGAACCGATCGTACTCTCGATTGACGACACGAGCATAATGTACAAGTTTCATAAACTTCGTACGGCTGGAAGCGGATTTTGAAAAAAAAATGCCATCATCCGAATTATAACGCAGTTTCCGCTCAGCGACCAATTCCCGTCGTAGCTGTATGTAAGTTCATCGAGAAATGCGAACCGACCGTACGATCTCCTTCACACTTGCAGGAGTGCTCTCGATTGGCGACACGAGCATTCTCTAGAAGTTTCATAAACTTCGTACGGCTTGAAGGGGAGATAGACACAAATTGTCATCTACAACGCAGTATCCGTTCAGCGACAAAGTCCCGTCGTAGCTGTATGTGAGTTCATCGAGAAATGTGAACCGACCGTACGATCTTCTTCAAACTTGCAGGAGTGCTCTCGATTGACGACACGAGCATGCTGTACAAGTTTCATAAACTTCGTACGGCCGGAAGCGGAGTTTGAAAAAAATTGTCATCATCCGATTTTCCCCTCAGCGACCAAGTCCCTTCGTAGCTGCATGTAAGTTCATCGAGAAATGTCAACCGACCGTACGATCTTCTTCAAACTTGCAGGAGTGCTCTCGATTGGCGACACGAGCATTCTGTACAAGTTTCATAAACTTCGTACGGCTGGAAGGGGAGTTAGACACAAATTGTCATCTACAACGCAGTACGGGATAGTTCCCGTTCAGCGACAAAGTCCCGTCGTAGCTGCATGTAAGTTCATCGAGAAATCTGAACCGACCTTACGATCATCTTCAAACTTGCAGAAGTGCCCTCGATTGGCGACACGAGCATTCTCTACAAGTTTCATAAACTTCGTACGGCTGGAAGGGGAGTTAGACACAAATTGTCATCATCCGAATTTCCGCTCAGCGACCAAGTCCCTTCGTAGCTGCATGTAAGTTCATCGAGAAATCTGAACCGATCGTACTCTCGATTGACGACACGAGCATAATGTACAAGTTTCATAAACTTCGTACGGCTGGAAGCGGATTTTGAAAAAAAATGCCATCATCCGAATTATAACGCAGTTTCCGCTCAGCGACCAAGTCCCGTCGTAGCTGTATGTAAGTTCATCGAGAAATGCGAACCGACCGTACGATCTCCTTCACACTTGCAGGAGTGCTCTCGATTGGCGACACGAGCATTCTCTAGAAGTTTCATAAACTTCGTACGGCTTGAAGGGGAGATAGACACAAATTGTCATCTACAACGCAGTATCCGCTCAGCGACCAAGTCCCGTCGTAGCTGTATGTAAGTTCATCGAGAAATGCGAACCGACCGTACGATCTTCTTCAAACTTGCAGGAGTGCTCTCGATTGGCGACACGAGCATTCTCTACAAGTTTCATAAACTTCGTATGGCTGGAAGGGGAGTTAGACACAAATTGTCATCATCCGAATTTCCGCTGAGCGACCAAGTCCCTTCGTAGCTGCATGTAAGTTCATCGAGCATTCTGTACAAGTTTCATAAGCTTCGTACGCCTGGAAGGGGAGTTAGACACAAATTGTCATGTACAACGCAGTACTGGATAGTTCCCGTTCACCGACAAAGTCCCTTCGTAGCTGCATGTAAGTACATCGAGGAAATCTGAACCGACCGTACGATCATCTTCAAACTTGCAGGGGTGCTCTCGATTGACGACGCGAGCATTCTGTACAAGTTTCATAAACTTCGTACGGCTGGAAGGGGAGTTAGACACAAATTGTCATCTACAACGCAGTACTGAATAGTTCCCGTTCAGCGACAAAGTCCCGTCGTAGCTGTATGTAAGTTCATCGAGAAATGTGAACCGACCGTACGATCATCTTCAAACTTGCAGAAGTGCTCTCGATTGGCGACACGAGCATTCTGTACAAGTCTCATAACCTTCGCACGGCTGGAAGGGGAGTTAGACACAAATTGTCATCTACAACGCAGTACTGAATAGTTCCCGTTCAGCGACAAAGTCCCGTCGTAGCTGTATGTAAGTTCATCGAGAAATGTGAACCGACCGTACGATCATCTTCAAACTTGCAGAAGTGCTCTCGATTGGCGACACGAGCATTCTGTACAAGTCTCATAACCTTCGCACGGCTGGAAGGGGAGTTAGACACAAATTGTCATGTACAACGCAGTTTCCGCTCAGCGACCAAGTCCCTTCGTAGCTGCATGTAAGTTCATCGAGGAATCTGAACCGACCGTACGATCATCTTCAAACTTGCAGGAGTGCTCTCGATTGGCGACACGAGCATTCTGTACAAGTCTCATAAACTTCGTACGGCTGGAAGGGGAGTTAGACAAAAATTGTCATCAACAACGCAGTTTCCGCTCAGCGACCATGTCCCGTCGTAGCTGTATGTAAGTTCATCGAGAAATGCGAACCGACCGTACGATCTTCTTCAAACTTGCAGGAGTGCTCTCGATTGACGACACGAGCATGCTGTACAAGTTTCATAAACTTCGTACGGCTGGAAGCGGAGTTTGAAAAAAATTGTCATCATCCGAATTTCCGCTCAGCGACCAAGTCCCTTCGTAGCTGCATGTAAGTTCATCGAGAAATCTGAACCGATCGTACTCTCGATTGACGACACGAGCATGCTGTACAAGTTTCATAAACTTCGTACGGCTGGTAGCGGAGTTTGAAAAAAATTGTCATCATCCGAATTTCCGCTCAGCGACCAAGTCCCTTCGTAGCTGCATGTAAGTTCATCGAGAAATCTGAACCGACCGTACGATCATCTTCAATCTTGCAGGAGTGCTCTCGATTGGCGACACGAGCATTCTCTACGAGTTTCATAAACTTCTTACGGCTGGAAGGGGAGTTAGACACAAATTGTCATCTACGACGCAGTACTGGATAGTTCCCGTTCTGCGACTAAGTCCCCTCGTAGCTGCATGAAAGTACATCGAGGAAATCTGAACCGACCGTACGATCATCTTCAAACTTGCAGGAGTGCTCTCGATTGGCGACACGAGCATTCTGTACAAGTCTCATAAACTTCGTACGGCTGGAAGGGGAGTTAGACAAAAATTGTCATCAACAACGCAGTTTCCGCTCAGCGACCATGTCCCGTCGTAGCTGTATGTAAGTTCATCGAGAAATGCGAACCGACCGTACGATCTTCTTCAAACTTGCAGGAGTGCTCTCGATTGGCGACACGAGCATTCTTTACAAGTTTCATAAACTTCGTACGGCTGGAAGGGGAGTTAGACACAAATTGTCATCTACAACGCAGTACTGGATAGTTCACGTTCAGCGACTAAGTCCAGTCGTAGGTGTATGTAAGTTCATCGAGAAATGTGAACCGACCGTACGATCTTCTTCAAACTTGCAGGAGTGCTCTCGATTGGCGACACGAGCATTCTCTACAAGTTTCATAAACTTCGTACGGCTGCAAGGTGAGTTAGACACAAATTATCATCATCCGAATTTCCGCTCAGCGTCCAAGTCCCTTCGTAGCTGCATGTAAGTTCATCGAGAAATCTGAACCGACCGTACGATCATCTTCAAACTTGCAGGAGTGCTCTCGATTGGCGACACGAGCATTCTGAACAAGTTTCATAAACTTCCTACGGCTGGAAGGGGAGTTAGACACAAATGGTCATCTACAACGCAGTACTGGATAGTTCCCGTTCAGCGACAAAGTCCCTTCGTAGCTGCATGTAAGTTCATCGAGAAATCTGAACCGACCGTACGATCATCTTCAAACTTGCAGGAGTGCTCTCGATTGGCGACACGAGCATTCTCTACAAGTTTCATAAACTTCGTACGGCTGGAAGGGGACTTAGACACAAATTGTAATCTACAACGCAGTTTCCGTTCAGCGACCAAGTCCCGTCGTAGCTGTATGTAAGTTCATCGAGAAATGCGAACCGACCGACGTTCTTCTTCAAACTTGCAGGAGTGCTCTCGATTGGCGACACAAGGATTCTCTACAAGTTTCATAAACTTCGTACGGCTCGAAGGGGAGTTAGACACAAATTGTCATCTACAACGCAGTACTGGATAGTTCCCGTTCAGCGACAAAGTCCCGTCGTACATGTATGTAAGTTCATCGAGAAATGTGTACCGACCGAACGATCTTCTTCAAACTTGCAAGAGTGCTTTCGAATGGCGACGCGAGCATTCTGTACAAGTTTCATAAACTTCGTATGGCTGGAAGGGGAGTTAGCCACAAATTGTCATCTACAACGCAGTTTCCGCCGAGCGAACAAGTCTCGTCGTAGCTGTATGTAAGTTCATCGAGAAATGCGAACCGAACGTACGATCTTCTTCAAACTTGCAGGAGTGCTCTCGATTGACGACCTGAGCATGCTGTACAGGTTTCATAAACTTCGTACGGCTGGAAGCGGAGTTTGAAAAAAATTGTCATCATCCGAATTTCCGCTCAGCGACCAAGTCCCTTCGTAGCTGCATGTAAGTTCATCGAGAAATCTGAACCGACCGTACGATCATCTTCAAACTTGCAGGAGTGCTCTCGATTGGCGACACGAGCATTCTGTAAAAGTTTCATAAACTTCGTACGGCTGGAAGGGGAGTTAGACACAAATTGTCATCTACAACGCAGTTTCCGCTCAGCGTCCAAGTCCCGTCGTAGCTGTATGTAAGTTCATGGAGAAATGCGAACCGACCGTACGATCTTCTTCAAACTTGCAGGAGTGCTCTCGATTGACGACACGAGCATTCTCTACAAGTTTCATAAACTTCGTACGGCTGGAAGGGGAGTTAGACACAAATTGTCATCTACAACGCAGTTTCCGCTCAGCGACCAAGTCCCGTCGTAGCTGTATGTAAGTTCATCGAGAAATGCGCACCGACCGACGGTCTTCTTCAAACTTGCAGGAGTGCTCTCGATTGGCGACACGAGCATTCTCTACAAGTTTCATAAACTTCGTACGGCTGAAAGGGGAGTTAGACACAAATTGTCATCATCCGAATTTCCGCTCAGCGACCAAGTCCCTTCGTAGCTGCATGTAAGTTCATCGAGAAATCTGAACCGACCTTACGATCATCTTCAAACTTGCAGAAGTGCCCTCGATTGGCGACACGAGCATTCTCTACAAGTTTCATAAACTTCGTACGGCTGGAAGGGGAGTTAGACACAAATTGTCATCATCCGAATTTCCGCTCAGCGACCAAGTCCCTTCGTAGCTGCATGTAAGTTCATCGAGAAATCTGAACCGATCGTACTCTCGATTGACGACACGAGCATAATGTACAAGTTTCATAAACTTCGTACGGCTGGAAGCGGATTTTGAAAAAAAAATGCCATCATCCGAATTATAACGCAGTTTCCGCTCAGCGACCAAGTCCCGTCGTAGCTGTATGTAAGTTCATCGAGAAATGCGAACCGACCGTACGATCTCCTTCACACTTGCAGGAGTGCTCTCGATTGGCGACACGAGCATTCTCTAGAAGTTTCATAAACTTCGTACGGCTTGAAGGGGAGATAGACACAAATTGTCATCTACAACGCAGTATCCGCTCAGCGACCAAGTCCCGTCGTAGCTGTATGTAAGTTCATCGAGAAATGCGAACCGACCGTACGATCTTCTTCAAACTTGCAGGAGTGCTCTCGATTGGCGACACGAGCATTCTCTACAAGTTTCATAAACTTCGTATGGCTGGAAGGGGAGTTAGACACAAATTGTCATCATCCGAATTTCCGCTGAGCGACCAAGTCCCTTCGTAGCTGCATGTAAGTTCATCGAGCATTCTGTACAAGTTTCATAAGCTTCGTACGCCTGGAAGGGGAGTTAGACACAAATTGTCATCTACAACGCAGTACTGGATAGTTCCCGTTCACCGACAAAGTCCCTTCGTAGCTGCATGTAAGTACATCGAGGAAATCTGAACCGACCGTACGATCATCTTCAAACTTGCAGGGGTGCTCTCGATTGACGACGCGAGCATTCTGTACAAGTTTCATAAACTTCGTACGGCTGGAAGGGGAGTTAGACACAAATTGTCATCTACAACGCAGTACTGAATAGTTCCCGTTCAGCGACAAAGTCCCGTCGTAGCTATATGTAAGTTCATCGAGAAATGTGAACCGACCGTACGATCATCTTCAAACTTGCAGAAGTGCTCTCGATTGGCGACACGAGCATTCTGTACAAGTCTCATAACCTTCGCACGGCTGGAAGGGGAGTTAGACACAAATTGTCATGTACAACGCAGTTTCCGCTCAGCGACCAAGTCCCTTCGTAGCTGCATGTAAGTTCATCGAGGAATCTGAACCGACCGTACGATCATC
The DNA here is from genome assembly GCA_963942575.1 of Priocnemis perturbator. Classification (NCBI taxonomy): domain Eukaryota; kingdom Metazoa; phylum Arthropoda; class Insecta; order Hymenoptera; family Pompilidae; genus Priocnemis; species Priocnemis perturbator. Next base: position 26,808 of record CAWWDK010000433.1, read on the forward strand.
TTCAAACTTGCAGGAGTGCTCTCGATTGGCGACACGAGCATTCTGTACAAGTCTCATAAACTTCGTACGGCTGGAAGGGGAGTTAGACAAAAATTGTCATCAACAACGCAGTTTCCGCTCAGCGACCATGTCCCGTCGTAGCTGTATGTAAGTTCATCGAGAAATGCGAACCGACCGTACGATCTTCTTCAAACTTGCAGGAGTGCTCTCGATTGACGACACGAGCATGCTGTACAAGTTTCATAAACTTCGTACGGCTGGAAGCGGAGTTTGAAAAAAATTGTCATCATCCGAATTTCCGCTCAGCGACCAAGTCCCTTCGTAGCTGCATGTAAGTTCATCGAGAAATCTGAACCGATCGTACTCTCGATTGACGACACGAGCATAATGTACAAGTTTCATAAACTTCGTACGGCTGGAAGCGGATTTTGAAAAAAAAATGCCATCATCCGAATTATAACGCAGTTTCCGCTCAGCGACCAAGTCCCGTCGTAGCTGTATGTAAGTTCATCGAGAAATGCGAACCGACCGTACGATCTCCTTCACACTTGCAGGAGTGCTCTCGATTGGCGACACGAGCATTCTCTAGAAGTTTCATAAACTTCGTACGGCTTGAAGGGGAGATAGACACAAATTGTCATCTACAACGCAGTATCCGCTCAGCGACCAAGTCCCGTCGTAGCTGTATGTAAGTTCATCGAGAAATGCGAACCGACCGTACGATCTTCTTCAAACTTGCAGGAGTGCTCTCGATTGGCGACACGAGCATTCTCTACAAGTTTCATAAACTTCGTATGGCTGGAAGGGGAGTTAGACACAAATTGTCATCATCCGAATTTCCGCTGAGCGACCAAGTCCCTTCGTAGCTGCATGTAAGTTCATCGAGCATTCTGTACAAGTTTCATAAGCTTCGTACGCCTGGAAGGGGAGTTAGACACAAATTGTCATCTACAACGCAGTACTGGATAGTTCCCGTTCACCGACAAAGTCCCTTCGTAGCTGCATGTAAGTACATCGAGGAAATCTGAACCGACCGTACGATCATCTTCAAACTTGCAGGGGTGCTCTCGATTGACGACGCGAGCATTCTGTACAAGTTTCATAAACTTCGTACGGCTGGAAGGGGAGTTAGACACAAATTGTCATCTACAACGCAGTACTGAATAGTTCCCGTTCAGCGACAAAGTCCCGTCGTAGCTATATGTAAGTTCATCGAGAAATGTGAACCGACCGTACGATCATCTTCAAACTTGCAGAAGTGCTCTCGATTGGCGACACGAGCATTCTCTACGAGTTTCATAAACTTCTTACGGCTGGAAGGGGAGTTAGACACAAATTGTCATCTACAACGCAGTACTGGATAGTTCCCGTTCTGCGACTAAGTCCCCTCGTAGCTGCATGAAAGTACATCGAGGAAATCTGAACCGACCGTACGATCATCTTCAAACTTGCAGGAGTGCTCTCGATTGGCGACACGAGCATTCTGTACAAGTCTCATAAACTTCGTACGGCTGGAAGGGGAGTTAGACAAAAATTGTCATCAACAACGCAGTTTCCGCTCAGCGACCATGTCCCGTCGTAGCTGTATGTAAGTTCATCGAGAAATGCGAACCGACCGTACGATCTTCTTCAAACTTGCAGGAGTGCTCTCGATTGACGACACGAGCATGCTGTACAAGTTTCATAAACTTCGTACGGCTGGAAGCGGAGTTTGAAAAAAATTGTCATCTTCCGAATTTCCGCTCAGCGACCAAGTCCCTTCGTAGCTGCATGTAAGTTCATCGAGAAATCTGAACCGATCGTACTCTCGATTCACGACACGAGCATGCTGTACAAGTTTCATAAACTTCGTACGGCTGGAAGCGGAGTTTGAAAAAAATTGTCATCTTCCGAATTTCCGCTCAGCGACTAAGTCCCGTCGTAGCTGCATGTAACTTCATCGAGAAATGTGAACCGACCGTTTGATCTTCTTCAAACTTGCAGGAGTGCTCTCGATTGGCGACACGAGCATTCTGAACAAGTTTCATAAACTTCCTACGGCTGGAAGGGGTGTTAGACACAAATGGTCATCTACAACGCAGTACTGGATAGTTCCCGTTCAGCGACTAAGTCCCGTCGTAGGTGTATGTACGTTCATCGAGAAATGTGAACCGACCGTACGATCTTCTTCAAACTTGCAGGAGTGCTCTCGATTGGCGACACGAGCATTCTCTACAAGTTTCATAAACTTCGGACGGCTGGAAGGGGAGTTAGACACAAATTGTCATCATCCGAATTTCCGCTCAGCGACCAAGGCCCTTCGTAGCTGCGTGTAAGTTCATCGAGAAATCTGAACCGACCGTACTTTCATCTTCAAACTTGCAGGAGTGCTCTCGATTGGCGACACGAGCATTCTCTACACGTTTCATAAACTTCGTACGGCTGGAAGGGGAGTTAGACACAAATTGTCATCATCCGAATTTCCGCTCAGCGACCAAGTCCCTTCGTAGCTGCATGTAATTTCATCGAGAAATCTGAACCGACCGTACGATCATCTTCAAACTTGCAGGAGTGCTCTCGATTGGCGACACGAGCATTCTCTACAAGTTTCATAAACTTCGTACGGCTGGAAGGGGACTTAGACACAAATTGTCATCTACAACGCAGTTTCCGTTCAGCGACCAAGTCCCGTCGTAGCTGTATGTAAGTTCATCGAGAAATGCAAACCGACCGACGTTCTTCTTCAAACTTGCAGGAGTGCTCTCGATTGGCGACACAAGGATTCTCTACAAGTTTCATAAACTTCGTACGGCTCGAAGGGGAGTTAGACACAAATTGTCATCTACAACGCAGTACTGGATAGTTCCCGTTCAGCGACAAAGTCCCGTCGTACATGTATGTAAGTTCATCGAGAAATGTGAACCGACCGTACGATCATCTTCAAACTTGCAGGAGTGCTCTCGATTGGCGACACGAGCATTCTGTACGAGTTTCATAAACTTCGTACGGCTGGAAGGGGAGTTAGACTCAAATTGTCATCTACAACGCAGTTTCCGCTCAGCGACCAAGTCCCGTCGTAGCTGTATGTAAGTTCATGGAGAAATGCGAACCGACCGTACGATCTTCTTCAAACTTGCAGGAGTGCTCTCGATTGACGACACGAGCATGCTGTACAAGTTTCATAAACTTCGTACGGCTGGAAGCGGAGTTTGAAAAAAATTGTCATCATCCGAATTTCCGCTCAGCGACCAAGGCCCTTCGTAGCTGCGTGTAAGTTCATCGAGAAATCTGAACCGACCGTACTTTCATCTTCAAACTTGCAGGAGTGCTCTCGATTGGCGACACGAGCATTCTCTACACGTTTCATAAACTTCGTACGGCTGGAAGGGGAGTTAGACACAAATTGTCATCATCCGAATTTCCGCTCAGCGACCAAGTCCCTTCGTAGCTGCATGTAATTTCATCGAGAAATCTGAACCGACCGTACGATCATCTTCAAACTTGCAGGAGTGCTCTCGATTGGCGACACGAGCATTCTCTACAAGTTTCATAAACTTCGTACGGCTGGAAGGGGACTTAGACACAAATTGTCATCTACAACGCAGTTTCCGTTCAGCGACCAAGTCCCGTCGTAGCTGTATGTAAGTTCATCGAGAAATGCAAACCGACCGACGTTCTTCTTCAAACTTGCAGGAGTGCTCTCGATTGGCGACACAAGGATTCTCTACAAGTTTCATAAACTTCGTACGGCTCGAAGGGGAGTTAGACACAAATTGTCATCTACAACGCAGTACTGGATAGTTCCCGTTCAGCGACAAAGTCCCGTCGTACATGTATGTAAGTTCATCGAGAAATGTGAACCGACCGTACGATCATCTTCAAACTTGCAGGAGTGCTCTCGATTGGCGACACGAGCATTCTGTACGAGTTTCATAAACTTCGTACGGCTGGAAGGGGAGTTAGACTCAAATTGTCATCTACAACGCAGTTTCCGCTCAGCGACCAAGTCCCGTCGTAGCTGTATGTAAGTTCATGGAGAAATGCGAACCGACCGTACGATCTTCTTCAAACTTGCAGGAGTGCTCTCGATTGACGACACGAGCATGCTGTACAAGTTTCATAAACTTCGTACGGCTGGAAGCGGAGTTTGAAAAAAATTGTCATCATCCGAATTTCCGCTCAGCGACCAAGTCCCTTCGTAGCTGCATGTAAGTTCATCGAGAAATCTGAACCGACCTTACGATCCTCTTCAAACTTGCTGGAGTGCTCTCGATTGGCGACACGAGCATGCTGTACAAGTTTCATAAACTTCGTACGGCTGGAAGCGGAGTTTGAAAAAAAATGTCATCATCCGAATTACAACGTAGTATCCGCTCAGCGACCAAGTCCCTTCGTAGCTGCATGTAAGTTCATCGAGAAATCTGAACCGACCTTACGATCATCTTCAAACTTGCAGGAGTGCTCTCGATTGGCGACACGAGCATTCTCTACAAGTTTCATAAACTTCGTACGACTGGAAGGGGATTTAGACACAAATTGTCATCTACAACGCAGTACTGGATAGTTCCCGTTCAGCGACTAAGTCCCGTTGTAGGTGCATGTAAGTTCATCGAGAAATGTTAACCGACCGTACGATCTTCTTCAAACTTGCAGGAGTGGTTTCGATTGGCGACAAGAGCATTCTCTAGAAGTTTCATAAACTTCGTACGGCTGGAAGGGGAGATAGACACAAATTGTCATCTACAACGTAGTATCCGCTCAGCGACCAAGTCCCGTCGTAGCTGTATGTAAGTTCATCGAGAAATGCGAAACGACCGTACGATCTTCTTCAAACTTGCAGGAGTGTTCTCGATTGGCGACACAAGCATTCTCTACAAGTTTCATAAACTTCGTATGGCTGGAAGGGGAGTTAGACACAAATTGTCATCATCCGAATTTCCGCTGAGCGACCAAGTCCCTTCGTAGCTGCATGTAAGTTCATCGAGAAATCTGAACCGATCGTACTCTCGATTGACGACACGAGCATGCTGTACAAGTTTCATAAACTTCGTACGGCTGGAAGCGGAGTTTGAAAAAAATTGTCATCAACCGAATTTCCGCTCAGCGACCAAGTCCCTTCGTAGCTGCATGTAAGTTCATCGAGAAATCTGAACCGACCGTACGATCATCTTCAAACTTGCAGGAGTGCTCTCGATTGGCGACGCGAGCATTCTGTACAAGTTTCATAAACTTCGTACGGCTGGAAGCGGAGTTTGAAACAAATTGTCATCATCCGAATTTCCGCTCAGCGACCAAGTCCCTCGTAGCTGCATGTAATTTCATCGAGAAATCTGAACCGACCGTACGATCATCTTCAAACTTGCAGGAGTGCTCTCGATTGGCGACACGAGCATTCTCTACAAGTTTCATAAACTTCGTACGGCTGGAAGGGGACTTAGACACAAATTGTCATCTACAACGTAGTTTCCGTTCAGCGACCAAGTCCCGTCGTAGCTGTATGTAAGTTCATCGAGAAATGCGAACCGACCGACGTTCTTCTTCAAACTTGCAGGAGTGCTCTCGATTGGCGACACAAGGATTCTCTACAAGTTTCATAAACTTCGTACGGCTCGAAGGGGAGTTAGACACAAATTGTCATCTACAACGCAGTACTGGATAGTTCCCGTTCAGCGACAAAGTCCCGTCGTACATGTATGTAAGTTCATCGAGAAATGTGTACCGACCGAACGATCTTCTTCAAACTTGCAAGAGTGCTTTCGAATGGCGACGCGAGCATTCTGTACAAGTTTCATAAACTTCGTATGGCTGGAAGGGGAGTTAGCCACAAATTGTCATCTACAACGCAGTTTCCGCCGAGCGAACAAGTCTCGTCGTAGCTGTATGTAAGTTCATCGAGAAATGCGAACCGAACGTACGATCTTCTTCAAACTTGCAGGAGTGCTCTCGATTGACGACCTGAGCATGCTGTACAGGTTTCATAAACTTCGTACGGCTGGAAGCGGAGTTTGAAAAAAATTGTCATCATCCGAATTTCCGCTCAGCGACCAAGTCCCTTCGTAGCTGCATGTAAGTTCATCGAGAAATCTGAACCGACCGTACGATCATCTTCAAACTTGCAGGAGTGCTCTCGATTGGCGACACGAGCATTCTGTAAAAGTTTCATAAACTTCGTACGGCTGGAAGGGGAGTTAGACACAAATTGTCATCTACAACGCAGTTTCCGCTCAGCGACCAAGTCCCGTCGTAGCTGTATGTAAGTTCATGGAGAAATGCGAACCGACCGTACGATCTTCTTCAAACTTGCAGGAGTGCTCTCGATTGACGACACGAGCATGCTGTACAAGTTTCATAAACTTCGTACGGCTGGAAGCGGAGATAGACACAAATTGTCATCATCCGAATTTCCGCTCAGCGACCAAGTCCCTTCATAGCTGCATGTAAGTTCATCGAGAAATCTGAACCGACCGTACGATCATCTTCAAACTTGCAGGAGTGCTCTCGATTGGCGACACGAGCATTCTGTACAAGTTTCATAAACTTCGTACGGCTGGAAGGGGAGTTAGACTCAAATTGTCATCTACAACGCAGTTTCCGCTCAGCGACCAAGTCCCGTCGTAGCTGTATATAAGTTCATCGAGAAATGCGGACCGACCGTACGATCTTCTTCAAACTTGCAGGAGTGCTCTCGATTGGCGACACAAGCATTCTCTACAAGTTTCATAAACTTCGTATGGCTGGAAGGGGAGTTAGACACAAATTGTCATCATCCGAATTTCCGCTGAGCGACAAAATCCCTTCGCAGCTGCATGTAAGTTCATCGAGAAATGCGAAACGACCGTACGATCTTCTTCAAACTTGCAGGAGTGTTCTCGATTGGCGACACAAGCATTCTCTACAAGTTTCATAAACTTCGTATGGCTGGAAGGGGAGTTAGACACAAATTGTCATCATCCGAATTTCCGCTGAGCGACCAAGTCCCTTCGTAGCTGCATGTAAGTTCATCGAGAAATCTGAACCGATCGTACTCTCGATTGACGACACGAGCATGCTGTACAAGTTTCATAAACTTCGTACGGCTGGAAGCGGAGATTGAAAAAAATTGTCATCATCCGAATTTCCGCTCAGCGACCAAGTCCCTTCGTAGCTGCATGTAAGTTCATCGAGAAATCTGAACCGACCGTACGATCATCTTCAAACTTGCAGGAGTGCTCTCGATTGGCGACGCGAGCATTCTGTACAAGTTTCATAAACTTCGTACGGCTGGAAGCGGAGTTTGAAAAAAATTGTCATCATCCGAATTTCCGCTCAGCGACCAAGTCCCTTCGTAGCTGAATGTAAGTACGTCGAGGAAATCTGAACCGACCGTACGATCATCTTCAAACTTGCAGGAGTGCTCTCGATTGGCGACACGAGCATTCTAGACAAGTTTCATAAACTTCGTACGACTGGAAGGGGATTTAGACACAAATTGTCATCTACAACGCAGTACTGGATAGTTCCCGTTCAGCGACATTGTCCCTTCGTAGCTGCATGTAAGTTCATCGAGAAATCTGAACCGACCTTACGATCATCTTCAAACTTGCTGGAGTGCTCTCGATTGGCGACACGAGCATGCTGTACAAGTTTCATAAACTTCGTACGGCTGGAAGCGGAGTTTGAACAAAAATGTCATCATCCGAATTACAACGCAGTTTCCGCTCAGCGACCAAGTCCCGTCGTAGCTGTATGTAAGTTCATCGAGAAATGCGAACCGACCGTACGATCTCCTTCACACTTGCAGCAGTGCTCTCGATTGGCGACACGAGCATTCTCTAGAAGTTTCATAAACTTCGTACGGCTGGAAGGGGAGATAGACACAAATTGTCATCTACAACGCAGTATCCGCTCAGCGACCAAGTCCCGTCGTAGCTGCATGTAAGTTCAGCGAGAAATGCGAACCGACCGTACGATCTTCTTCAAACTTGCAGGAGTGCTCTCGATTGGCGACACAAGCATTCTCAACAAGTTTCATAAACTTCGTATGGCTGGAAGGGAAGTTAGACACAAATTGTCATCATCCGAATTTCCGCTGAGCGACCAAGTCCCTTCGTAGCTGCATGTAAGTTCATCGAGAAATCTGAACCGACCTTACGATCATCTTAAAACTTGCTGGAGTGTTCTCGATTGGCGACACGAGCATGCGGTACAAGTTTCATAAACTTCGTACTGCTGGAAGCGGAGTTTGAAAAAAAATGTCATCATCCGAATTACAACGTAGTATCCGCTCAGCGACCAAGTCCCGTGGTAGCTGTATGCAAGTTGATCGAGAAATGCGAACCGACCGTACGATCTTCTTCAAACTTGCAGGAGTGCTCTCGATTGGCGACACAAGCATTCTCTACAAGTTTCATAAACTTCGTATGGCTGGAAGGGGAGTTAGACACAAATTGTCATCATCCGAATTTCCGCTGAGCGACAAAATCCCTTCGTAGCTGCATGTAAGTTCATCGAGAAATGCGAAACGACCGTACGATCTTCTTCAAACTTGCAGGAGTGCTCTCGATTGGCGACACAAGCATTCTCTACAAGTTTCATAAACTTCGAATGGCTGGAAGGGGAGTAAGACACAAATTCTCATCATCCGAATTTCCGCTGAGCGACCAAGTCCCTTCGTAGCTGCATGTAAGTTTATCGAGAAATCTGAACCGACCTCACGGTCATCTTCAAACTTGCAGGAGTGCTCTCGATTGGCGACACGAGCATTCTCTACAAGTTTCATAAACTTCGTACGGCTGGAAGGGGAGTTAGACACAAATTGTCATCATCCGAATTTCCGCTCAGCGACCAAGTCCCTTCGTAGCTGCATGTAAGTTCATCGAGAAATCTGAACCGATCGTACTCTCGATTGACGACACGAGCATGCTGTACAAGTTTCATAAACTTCGTACGGCTGGAAGCGGATTTTGAAAAAAAATGTCATCATCCGAATTACAACGCAGTTTCCGCTGAGCGACCAAATCCCTTCGTAGCTGCATGTAAGTTCATCGAGAAATGCGAAACGACCGTACGATCTTCTTCAAACTTGCAGGAGTGCTCTCGATTGGCGACACGAGCATTCTCTACAAGTTTCATAAACTTCGTATGGCTGGAAGGGGAGTTAGACACAAATTGTCATCATCCGAATTTCCGCTGAGCGACCAAGTACCTTCGTAGCTGCATGTAAGTTCATCGAGAAATCTGAACCGACCTTACGATCATCTTCAAACTTGCAGGAGTGCTCTCGATTGGCGACACGAGCATTCTGTACAAGTTTCATAAACTTCGTACGGCTGGAAGGGGAGTTAGACTCAAATTGTCATCTACAACGCAGTTTCCGCTCAGCGACCAAGTCCCGTCGTAGCTGTATATAAGTTCATCGAGAAATGCGGACCGACCGTACGATCTTCTTCAAACTTGCAGGAGTGCTCTCGATTGGCGACACAAGCATTCTCTACAAGTTTCATAAACTTCGTATGGCTGGAAGGGGAGTTAGACACAAATTGTCATCATCCGAATTTCCGCTGAGCGACAAAATCCCTTCGCAGCTGCATGTAAGTTCATCGAGAAATGCGAAACGACCGTACGATCTTCTTCAAACTTGCAGGAGTGTTCTCGATTGGCGACACAAGCATTCTCTACAAGTTTCATAAACTTCGTATGGCTGGAAGGGGAGTTAGACACAAATTGTCATCATCCGAATTTCCGCTGAGCGACCAAGTCCCTTCGTAGCTGCATGTAAGTTCATCGAGAAATCTGAACCGATCGTACTCTCGATTGACGACACGAGCATGCTGTACAAGTTTCATAAACTTCGTACGGCTGGAAGCGGAGATTGAAAAAAATTGTCATCATCCGAATTTCCGCTCAGCGACCAAGTCCCTTCGTAGCTGCATGTAAGTTCATCGAGAAATCTGAACCGACCGTACGATCATCTTCAAACTTGCAGGAGTGCTCTCGATTGGCGACGCGAGCATTCTGTACAAGTTTCATAAACTTCGTACGGCTGGAAGCGGAGTTTGAAAAAAATTGTCATCATCCGAATTTCCGCTCAGCGACCAAGTCCCTTCGTAGCTGAATGTAAGTACGTCGAGGAAATCTGAACCGACCGTACGATCATCTTCAAACTTGCAGGAGTGCTCTCGATTGGCGACACGAGCATTCTAGACAAGTTTCATAAACTTCGTACGACTGGAAGGGGATTTAGACACAAATTGTCATCTACAACGCAGTACTGGATAGTTCCCGTTCAGCGACATTGTCCCTTCGTAGCTGCATGTAAGTTCATCGAGAAATCTGAACCGACCTTACGATCATCTTCAAACTTGCTGGAGTGCTCTCGATTGGCGACACGAGCATGCTGTACAAGTTTCATAAACTTCGTACGGCTGGAAGCGGAGTTTGAACAAAAATGTCATCATCCGAATTACAACGCAGTTTCCGCTCAGCGACCAAGTCCCGTCGTAGCTGTATGTAAGTTCATCGAGAAATGCGAACCGACCGTACGATCTCCTTCACACTTGCAGCAGTGCTCTCGATTGGCGACACGAGCATTCTCTAGAAGTTTCATAAACTTCGTACGGCTGGAAGGGGAGATAGACACAAATTGTCATCTACAACGCAGTATCCGCTCAGCGACCAAGTCCCGTCGTAGCTGCATGTAAGTTCAGCGAGAAATGCGAACCGACCGTACGATCTTCTTCAAACTTGCAGGAGTGCTCTCGATTGGCGACACAAGCATTCTCAACAAGTTTCATAAACTTCGTATGGCTGGAAGGGAAGTTAGACACAAATTGTCATCATCCGAATTTCCGCTGAGCGACCAAGTCCCTTCGTAGCTGCATGTAAGTTCATCGAGAAATCTGAACCGACCTTACGATCATCTTAAAACTTGCTGGAGTGTTCTCGATTGGCGACACGAGCATGCGGTACAAGTTTCATAAACTTCGTACTGCTGGAAGCGGAGTTTGAAAAAAAATGTCATCATCCGAATTACAACGTAGTATCCGCTCAGCGACCAAGTCCCGTGGTAGCTGTATGCAAGTTGATCGAGAAATGCGAACCGACCGTACGATCTTCTTCAAACTTGCAGGAGTGCTCTCGATTGGCGACACAAGCATTCTCTACAAGTTTCATAAACTTCGTATGGCTGGAAGGGGAGTTAGACACAAATTGTCATCATCCGAATTTCCGCTGAGCGACAAAATCCCTTCGTAGCTGCATGTAAGTTCATCGAGAAATGCGAAACGACCGTACGATCTTCTTCAAACTTGCAGGAGTGCTCTCGATTGGCGACACAAGCATTCTCTACAAGTTTCATAAACTTCGAATGGCTGGAAGGGGAGTAAGACACAAATTCTCATCATCCGAATTTCCGCTGAGCGACCAAGTCCCTTCGTAGCTGCATGTAAGTTTATCGAGAAATCTGAACCGACCTCACGGTCATCTTCAAACTTGCAGGAGTGCTCTCGATTGGCGACACGAGCATTCTCTACAAGTTTCATAAACTTCGTACGGCTGGAAGGGGAGTTAGACACAAATTGTCATCATCCGAATTTCCGCTCAGCGACCAAGTCCCTTCGTAGCTGCATGTAAGTTCATCGAGAAATCTGAACCGATCGTACTCTCGATTGACGACACGAGCATGCTGTACAAGTTTCATAAACTTCGTACGGCTGGAAGCGGATTTTGAAAAAAAATGTCATCATCCGAATTACAACGCAGTTTCCGCTGAGCGACCAAATCCCTTCGTAGCTGCATGTAAGTTCATCGAGAAATGCGAAACGACCGTACGATCTTCTTCAAACTTGCAGGAGTGCTCTCGATTGGCGACACGAGCATTCTCTACAAGTTTCATAAACTTCGTATGGCTGGAAGGGGAGTTAGACACAAATTGTCATCATCCGAATTTCCGCTGAGCGACCAAGTACCTTCGTAGCTGCATGTAAGTTCATCGAGAAATCTGAACCGACCTTACGATCATCTTCAAACTTGCAGGAGTGCTCTCGATTGGCGACACGAGTATTCTCTACAAGTTTCATAAACTTCGTACGACTGGAAGGGGATTTAGACACAAATTGTCATCTACAACGCAGTACTGGATAGTTCCCGTTCAGCGACTAAGTCCCGTTGTAGGTGCATGTAAGTTCATCGAGAAATGTTAACCGACCGTACGTTCTTCTTCAAACTTGCAGGAGTGGTCTCGATTGGCGACAAGAGCATTCTCTAGAAGTTTCATAAACTTCGTACGGCTGGAAGGGGAGATAGACACAAATTGTCATCTACAACGTAGTATCCGCTCAGCGACCAAGTCCCGTCGTAGCTGTATGTAAGTTCATCGAGAAATGCGAACCGACCGTACGATCTTCTTCAAACTTGCAGGAGTGCTCTCGATTGGCGACACAAGCATTCTCTACAAGTTTCATAAACTTCGTATGGCTGGAAGGGGAGTTAGACAGAAATTGTCATCATCCGAATTTCCGCTGAGCGACCAAGTCCCTTCGTAGCTGCATGTAAGTTAATCGAGAAATCTGAACCGACCTTACGATCATCTTCAAACTTGCAGAAGTGCCCTCGATTGGCGACACGAGCATTATCTACAAGTTTCATAAACTTCGTACGGCTGGAAGGGGAGTTAGACACAAATTGTCATCATCCGAATTTCCGCTCAGCGACCAAGTCCCTTCGTAGCTGCATGTAAGTTCATCGAGAAATCTGAACCGATCGTACTCTCGATTGACGACACGAGCATGATGTACAAGTTTCATAAACTTCGTACGGCTGGAAGCGGATTTTGAAAAAAAAATGCCATCATCCGAATTATAACGCAGTTTCCGCTCAGCGATCAAGTCCCGTCGTAGCTGTATGTAAGTTCATCGAGAAATGCGAACCGACCGTACGATCTTCTTCAAACTTGCAGGAGTGCTCTCGATTGGCGACACGAGCATTCTCTACAAGTTTCATAAACTTCGTATGGCTGGAAGGGGAGTTAGACACAAATTGTCATCATCCGAATTTCCGCTGAGCGACCAAGTCCCTTCGTAGCTGCATGTAAGTTCATCGAGCATTCTGTACAAGTTTCATAAGCTTCGTACGCCTGGAAGGGGAGTTAGACACAAATTGTCATCTACAACGCAGTACTGAATAGTTCCCGTTCAGCGACAAAGTCCCGTCGTAGCTGTATGTAAGTTCATCGAGAAATGTGAACCGACCGTACGATCATCTTCAAACTTGCAGAAGTGCTCTCGATTGGCGACACGAGCATTCTGTACAAGTCTCATAACCTTCGCACGGCTGGAAGGGGAGTTAGACACAAATTGTCATGTACAACGCAGTTTCCGCTCAGCGACCAAGTCCCTTCGTAGCTGCATGTAAGTTCATCGAGGAATCTGAACCGACCGTACGATCATCTTCAAACTTGCAGGAGTTCTCTCGATTGGCGACACGAGCATTCTGTACAAGTCTCATAAACTTCGTACGGCTGGAAGGGGAGTTAGACAAAAATTGTCATCAACAACGCAGTTTCCGCTCAGCGACCATGTCCCGTCGTAGCTGTATGTAAGTTCATCGAGAAATGCGAACCGACCGTACGATCTTCTTCAAACTTGCAGGAGTGCTCTCGATTGACGACACGAGCATGCTGTACAAGTTTCATAAACTTCGTACGGCTGGAAGCGGAGTTTGAAAAAAATTGTCATCATCCGAATTTCCGCTCAGCGACCAAGTCCCTTCGTAGCTGCATGTAAGTTCATCGAGAAATCTGAACCGATCGTACTCTCGATTGACGACACGAGCATGCTGTACAAGTTTCATAAACTTCGTACGGCTGGTAGCGGAGTTTGAAAAAAATTGTCATCATCCGAATTTCCGCTCAGCGACCAAGTCCCTTCGTAGCTGCATGTAAGTTCATCGAGAAATCTGAACCGACCGTACGATCATCTTCAATCTTGCAGGAGTGCTCTCGATTGGCGACACGAGCATTCTCTACGAGTTTCATAAACTTCTTACGGCTGGAAGGGGAGTTAGACACAAATTGTCATCTACAACGCAGTACTGGATAGTTCCCGTTCTGCGACTAAGTCCCCTCGTAGCTGCATGAAAGTACATCGAGGAAATCTGAACCGACCGTACGATCATCTTCAAACTTGCAGGAGTGCTCTCGATTGGCGACACGAGCATTCTGTACAAGTCTCATAAACTTCGTACGGCTGGAAGGGGAGTTAGACAAAAATTGTCATCAACAACGCAGTTTCCGCTCAGCGACCATGTCCCGTCGTAGCTGTATGTAAGTTCATCGAGAAATGCGAACCGACCGTACGATCTTCTTCAAACTTGCAGGAGTGCTCTCGATTGACGACACGAGCATGCTGTACAAGTTTCATAAACTTCGTACGGCTGGAAGCGGAGTTTGAAAAAAATTGTCATCTTCCGAATTTCCGCTCAGCGACCAAGTCCCTTCGTAGCTGCATGTAAGTTCATCGAGAAATCTGAACCGATCGTACTCTCGATTCACGACACGAGCATGCTGTACAAGTTTCATAAACTTCGTACATCTGGAAGCGGAGTTTGAAAAAAATTGTCATCTTCCGAATTTCCGCTCAGCGACTAAGTCCCGTCGTAGCTGCATGTAACTTCATCGAGAAATGTGAACCGACCGTTTGATCTTCTTCAAACTTGCAGGAGTGCTCTCGATTGGCGACACGAGCATTCTTTACAAGTTTCATAAACTTCGTACGGCTGGAAGGGGAGTTAGACACAAATTGTCATCTACAACGCAGTACTGGATAGTTCACGTTCAGCGACTAAGTCCAGTCGTAGGTGTATGTAAGTTCATCGAGAAATGTAAACCGACCGTACGATCTTCTTCAAACTTGCAGGAGTGCTCTCGATTGGCGACACGAGCATTCTCTACAAGTTTCATAAACTTCGTACGGCAGCAAGGTGAGTTAGACACAAATTGTCATCATCCGAATTTCCCCTCAGCGTCCAAGTCCCTTCGTAGCTGCATGTAAGTTCATCGAGAAATCTGAACCGACCGTACGATCATCTTCAAACTTGCAGGAGTGCTCTCGATTGGCGACACGAACATTCTGAACAAGTTTCATAAACTTCCTACGGCTGGAAGGGGAGTTAGACACAAATGGTCATCTACAACGCAGTACTGGATAGTTCCCGTTCAGCGACTAAGTCCCGTCGTAGGTGTATGTACGTTCATCCAGAAATGTGAACCGACCGTACGATCTTCTTCAAACTTGCAGGAGTGCTCTCGATTGGCGACACGAGCATTCTCTACAAGTTTCATAAACTTCGGACGGCTGGAAGGGGAGTTAGACACAAATTGTCATCATCCGAATTTCCGCTCAGCGACCAAGGCCCTTCGTAGCTGCGTGTAAGTTCATCGAGAAATCTGAACCGACCGTACGATCATCTTCAAACTTGCAGGAGTGCTCTCGATTGGCGACACGAGCATTCTCTACACGTTTCATAAACTTCGTACGGCTGGAAGGGGAGTTAGACACAAATTGTCATCATCCGAATTTCCGCTCAGCGACCAAGTCCCTTCGTAGCTGCATGTAATTTCATCGAGAAATCTGAACCGACCGTACGATCATCTTCAAACTTGCAGGAGTGCTCTCGATTGGCGACACGAGCATTCTCTACAAGTTTCATAAACTTCGTACGGCTGGAAGGGGACTTAGACACAAATTGTCATCTACAACGCAGTTTCCGCTCAGCGACCAAGTCCCGTCGTAGCTGTATGTAAGTTCATCGAGAAATGCGAACCGACCGACGTTCTTCTTCAAACTTGCAGGAGTGCTCTCGATTGGCGACACAAGGATTCTCTACAAGTTTCATAAACTTCGTACGGCTCGAAGGGGAGTTAGACACAAATTGTCATCTACAACGCAGTACTGGATAGTTCCCGTTCAGCGACAAAGTCCCGTCGTACATGTATGTAAGTACATCGAGAAATGTGTACCGACCGAACGATCTTCTTCAAACTTGCAAGAGTGCTTTCGAATGGCGACGCGAGCATTCTGTACAAGTTTCATAAACTTCGTATGGCTGGAAGGGGAGTTAGCCACAAATTGTCATCTACAACGCAGTTTCCGCCGAGCGAACAAGTCTCGTCGTAGCTGTATGTAAGTTCATCGAGAAATGCGAACCGAACGTACGATCTTCTTCAAACTTGCAGGAGTGCTCTCGATTGACGACCTGAGCATGCTGTACAGGTTCATAAACTTCGTACGGCTGGAAGCGGAGTTTGAAAAAAATTGTCATCATCCGAATTTCCGCTCAGCGACCAAGTCCCTTCATAGCTGCATGTAAGTTCATCGAGAAATCTGAACCGACCGTACGATCATCTTCAAACTTGCAGGAGTGCTCTCGATTGGCGACACGAGCATTCTGTACAAGTTTCATAAACTTCGTACGGCTGGAAGGGGAGTTAGACTCAAATTGTCATCTACAACGCAGTTTCCGCTCAGCGACCAAGTCCCGTCGTAGCTGTATGTAAGTTCATGGAGAAATGCGAACCGACCGTACGATCTTCTTCAAACTTGCAGGAGTGCTCTCGATCGACGACACGAGCATGCTGTACAAGTTTCATAAACTTCGTACGGCTGGAAGCGGAGTTTGAAAAAAATTGTCATCATCCGATTTTCCCCTCAGCGACCAAGTCCCTTCGTAGCTGCATGTAAGTTCATCGAGAAATGTCAACCGACCGTACGATCTTCTTCAAACTTGCAAGAATGCTGTCGAATGTCGACGCGAGCATTCTGTACAAGTTTCATAAACTTCGTACGGCTGGAAGGGGAGTTAGTCACAAATTGTCATCTACAACGCAGTCCTGGATAGTTTCCGTTCAGCGACAAAGTCCCGTCGTAGCTGTATGTGAGTTCATCGAGAAATGTGAACCGACCGTACGATCTTCTTCAAACTTGCAGGAGTGCTCTCGATTGGCGACACGAGCATTCTCTACAAGTTTCATAAACATCGTACGGCTGGAAGGGGAGTTAGACACAAATTGTCATGTACAACGCAGTTTCCGCTCAGCGACCAAGTCCCTTCGTAGCTGCATGTAAGTTCATCGAGAAATCTGAACCGACCGTACGATCATCTTCAAACTTGCAGGAGTGCTCTCGATTGGCGACACGAGCATTCTGTACAAGTTTCATAAACTTCGTACGGCTGGAAGGGGAGTTAGACACAAATTGTCATGTACAACGCAGTACTGGATAGTTCCCGTTCAGCGACAAAGTCCCGTCGTAGCTGCATGTAAGTTCATCGAGAAATGTGAACCGACCGTACGATCTTCTTCAAACTTGCAGGAGTGCTCTCGATTGGCGACACGAGCATTCTGTACAAGTTTCATAAACTTCGTACGGCTGGAAGGGGAGTTAGACACAAATTGTTATCTACAACGCAGTACTGGATAGTTCCCGTTCAGCGAATAAGTCCCGTCGTAGCTGTATGTAAGTTCATCGAGAAATGCGAACCGATCG
Organism: Priocnemis perturbator; assembly: GCA_963942575.1. Lineage (NCBI taxonomy): Eukaryota > Metazoa > Arthropoda > Insecta > Hymenoptera > Pompilidae > Priocnemis > Priocnemis perturbator. The sequence goes on from CAWWDK010000433.1 coordinate 44,306, forward strand.
TACGATCTTCTTCAAACTTGCAGGAGTGCTCTCGATTGACGACCTGAGCATGCTGTACAGGTTCATAAACTTCGTACGGCTGGAAGCGGAGTTTGAAAAAAATTGTCATCATCCGAATTTCCGCTCAGCGACCAAGTCCCTTCATAGCTGCATGTAAGTTCATCGAGAAATCTGAACCGACCGTACGATCATCTTCAAACTTGCAGGAGTGCTCTCGATTGGCGACACGAGCATTCTGTACAAGTTTCATAAACTTCGTACGGCTGGAAGGGGAGTTAGACACAAATTGTCATCTACAACGCAGTTTCCGCTCAGCGACCAAGTCCCGTCGTAGCTGTATGTAAGTTCATCGAGAAATGCGCACCGACCGACGGTCTTCTTCAAACTTGCAGGAGTGCACTCGATTGGCGACACGAGAATTCTCTACAAGCTTCATAAACTTCGTACGGCTGGAAGGGGACTTAGACACAAATTGTCATCATCCGAATTTCCGCTCAGCGACCAAGTGCCTTCGTAGCTGCATGTAAGTTCATCGAGAAATGTGAACCGACCGTACGATCATCTTCAAACTTGCAGGAGTGCTCTCGATTGGCGACACGAGCATTCTCTACAAGTTTCATAAACTTCGTACGGCTGGAAGGGGACTTAGACACAAATTGTCATCTACAACGCAGTTTCCGCTCAGCGACCAAGTCCCGTCGTAGCTGCATGTAAGTTCATCGAGAAATGTGAACCGACCGTTTGATCTTCTTCAAACTTGCAGGAGTGCTCTCGATTGGCGACACGAGCATTCTGTACAAGTTTCATAAACTTCGTACGGCTGGAAGGGGAGTTAGACACAAATTGTCATCTACAACGCAGTACTGGATAGTTCACGTTCAGCGACTAAGTCCAGTCGTAGGTGTATGTAAGTTCATCGAGAAATGTGTAACCGACCGTACGATCTTCTTCAAACGTGCAGGAGTGCTCTCGATTGGCGACACGAGCATTCTCTACAAGTTTCATAAACTTCGTACGGCTGGAAGGGGAGATAGACACAAATTGTCATGTACAACGCAGTTTCCGCTCAGCGACCAAGTCCCTTCTCAGCTGTATGTAAGTTCATCGAGAAATGCGAACCGACCGTACGATCTTCTTCAACCTTTCAGGAGTGCTCTCGATTGGCGACACGAGCATTCTCTACAAGTTTCATAAACTTCGTACGGCTGCAAGGGGAGTTAGACGCAAATTGTCATCTACAACGCAGTACTGGATAGTTCCCGTTCAGCGATAAAGTGCCGTCGTAGCTGTATGTGAGTTCATCGAGAAATGTGAACCGACCATACGATCTTCTTCAACCTTGCAGGAGTGCACTCGATTGGCGACACAAGCATTCTCTATAAGTTTCATAAACTTCGTACGGCTGGAAGGGGAGTTAGACACAAATTGTCATCTACAACGCAGTTTCCGCTCAGCGACCAAATCCCGTCGTAGCTGTATGTAAGTTCATCGAGAAATGCGAACCGATCGTACGATCTTCTTCAAACTTGCAGGAGTGCTCTTGATTGACGACACGAGCATGCTGTACAAGTTTCATAAACTTCGTACGGTTGGAAGCGGAGTTTGAACAAAATTTTCATCATCTGAATTTCCGCTCAGCGACCAAGTGTCTTCGTAGCTGCATGTAAGTTCATCGAGAAATCTGAACCGACCGTACGATCATCTTCAAACTTGCAGGAGTGCTCTAGATTGGCGACACGAGCATTCTGTACAAGTTCCATAAACTTCGTACGGCTGGAACGGGAGTTAGACACAAATTGTCATCTACAACGCAGTACTGGATAGTTCCCGTTCAGCGACAAAGTCCCGTCGTAGCTGTATGTAAGTTCATCGAGAAATCTGAACCGACTGTACGATCATCTTCAAACTTGCAGGAGTGCTCTCGATTGGCGACACGAGCATTCTCTACAAGTTTCATAAACTTCGTACGGCTGGAAGGGGAGTTAGACACAAATTGTCATCTACAACACAGTACTGGATAGTTCCCGTTCAGCGACTAAGTCCCGTCGTAGGTGTATGTAAGTTCATCGAGAAATGTGAACCGACCGTACGATCTTCTTCAAACTTGCAGGAGTGCTCTCGATTGGCGACACGAGCATTCTCTACAAGTTTCATAAACTTCGTACGGCTGGAAGGGGAGATAGACACAAATTGTCATCTACAACGCAGTTTCCGCACAGCGACCAAGTCCCGTCGTAGCTGTATGTAAGTTCATTGAGAAATGCGAACCGACCGACGGTCTTCTTCAAACTTGCAGGAGTGCTCTCGATTGGCGACACGAGCATTCTCTACAAGTTTCATAAACTTCGTACGGCTGGAAGGGTAGTTAGACCCAAATTTTCATCATCCGAATTTCCGCTCAGCGACAAAGTCCCTTCGTAGCTGCATGTAAGTTCATCGAGAAATCTGAACCGACCGTACGATCTTCTTCAACCTTTCAGGAGTGCTCTCGATTGGCGACACGAGCATTCTCTACAAGTTTCATAAACTTCGTACGGCTGCAAGGGGAGTTAGACGCAAATTGTCATCTACAACGCAGTACTGGATAGTTCCCGTTCAGCGATAAAGTGCCGTCGTAGCTGTATGTGAGTTCATCGAGAAATGTGAACCGACCATACGATCTTCTTCAACCTTGCAGGAGTGCACTCGATTGGCGACACAAGCATTCTCTATAAGTTTCATAAACTTCGTACGGCTGGAAGGGGAGTTAGACACAAATTGTCATCTACAACGCAGTTTCCGCTCAGCGACCAAATCCCGTCGTAGCTGTATGTAAGTTCATCGAGAAATGCGAACCGATCGTACGATCTTCTTCAAACTTGCAGGAGTGCTCTTGATTGACGACACGAGCATGCTGTACAAGTTTCATAAACTTCGTACGGTTGGAAGCGGAGTTTGAACAAAATTTTCATCATCTGAATTTCCGCTCAGCGACCAAGTGTCTTCGTAGCTGCATGTAAGTTCATCGAGAAATCTGAACCGACCGTACGATCATCTTCAAACTTGCAGGAGTGCTCTAGATTGGCGACACGAGCATTCTGTACAAGTTCCATAAACTTCGTACGGCTGGAACGGGAGTTAGACACAAATTGTCATCTACAACGCAGTACTGGATAGTTCCCGTTCAGCGACAAAGTCCCGTCGTAGCTGTATGTAAGTTCATCGAGAAATCTGAACCGACTGTACGATCATCTTCAAACTTGCAGGAGTGCTCTCGATTGGCGACACGAGCATTCTCTACAAGTTTCATAAACTTCGTACGGCTGGAAGGGGAGTTAGACACAAATTGTCATCTACAACACAGTACTGGATAGTTCCCGTTCAGCGACTAAGTCCCGTCGTAGGTGTATGTAAGTTCATCGAGAAATGTGAACCGACCGTACGATCTTCTTCAAACTTGCAGGAGTGCTCTCGATTGGCGACACGAGCATTCTCTACAAGTTTCATAAACTTCGTACGGCTGGAAGGGGAGATAGACACAAATTGTCATCTACAACGCAGTTTCCGCACAGCGACCAAGTCCCGTCGTAGCTGTATGTAAGTTCATTGAGAAATGCGAACCGACCGACGGTCTTCTTCAAACTTGCAGGAGTGCTCTCGATTGGCGACACGAGCATTCTCTACAAGTTTCATAAACTTCGTACGGCTGGAAGGGTAGTTAGACCCAAATTTTCATCATCCGAATTTCCGCTCAGCGACAAAGTCCCTTCGTAGCTGCATGTAAGTTCATCGAGAAATCTGAACCGACCGTACGATCATCTTCAAACTTGCAGGAGTGCTCTCGATTGGCGACACGAGCATTCTCTACAAGTTTCATAAACTTCGTACGGCTGGAAGGGGAGTTAGACACAAATTGTCATCTACAACGCAGTTTCCGCTCAGCGACCAAGTCCCGTCGTAGCTGTATGTAAGTTCATCGAGAAATGCGCACCGACCGACGGTCTTCTTCAAACTTGCAGGAGTGCACTCGATTGGCGACACGAGAATTCTCTACAAGTTTCATAAACTTCGTACGGCTGGAAGGGGACTTAGACACAAATTGTCATCATCCGAATTTCCGCTCAGCGACCAAGTGCCTTCGTAGCTGCATGTAAGTTCATCGAGAAATCTGAACCGACCTTACGATCATCTTCAAACTTGCAGGAGTGCTCTCGATTGGCGACACGAGCATTCTCTACAAGTTTCATAAACTTCGTACGGCTGGAAGGGGACTTAGACACAAATTGTCATCTACAACGCAGTTTCCGCTCAGCGACCAAGTCCCGTCGTAGCTGCATGTAAGTTCATCGAGAAATGTGAACCGACCGTTTGATCTTCTTCAAACTTGCAGGAGTGCTCTCGATTGGCGACACGAGCATTCTGTACAAGTTTCATAAACTTCGTACGGCTGGAAGGGGAGTTAGACACAAATTGTCATCTACAACGCAGTACTGGATAGTTCACGTTCAGCGACTAAGTCCAGTCGTAGGTGTATGTAAGTTCATCGAGAAATGTGTAACCGACCGTACGATCTTCTTCAAACGTGCAGGAGTGCTCTCGATTGGCGACACGAGCATTCTCTACAAGTTTCATAAACTTCGTACGGCTGGAAGGGGAGATAGACACAAATTGTCATGTACAACGCAGTTTCCGCTCAGCGACCAAGTCCCTTCTCAGCTGTATGTAAGTTCATCGAGAAATGCGAACCGACCGTACGATCTTCTTCAACCTTTCAGGAGTGCTCTCGATTGGCGACACGAGCATTCTCTACAAGTTTCATAAACTTCGTACGGCTGCAAGGGGAGTTAGACGCAAATTGTCATCTACAACGCAGTACTGGATAGTTCCCGTTCAGCGATAAAGTGCCGTCGTAGCTGTATGTGAGTTCATCGAGAAATGCGAACCGACCATACGATCTTCTTCAACCTTGCAGGAGTGCTCTCGATTGGCGACACGAGCATTCTCTACAAGTTTCATAAACTTCGTACGGCTGGAAGGGGAGTTAGACACAAATTGTCATGTACAACGCAGTTTCCGCTCAGCGACCAAGTCCCGTCGTAGCTGTATGTATGTTCAACGAGAAATGCGAACCGATCGTACGATCTACGTCAAACTTGCAGGAGTGCTCTCGATTGGCGACACGAGCATTCTCTACAAGTTTCATAAACTTCGTACGGCTGGAAGGGGAGTTAGACACAAATTGTCATCTACAACGCAGTTTCCGCTAAGCGACCAAATCCCGTCGTAGCTGTATGTAAGTTCATCGAGAAATGCGAACCGATCGTACGATCTTCTTCAAACTTGCAGGAGTGCTCTCGATTGACGACACGAGCATGCTGTACAAGTTTCATAAACTTCGTACGGTTGGAAGCGGAGTTTGAAAAAAATTTTCATCATCTGAATTTCCGCTCAGCGACCAAGTGCCTTCGTAGCTGCATGTAAGTTCATCGAGAAATCTGAACCGACCGTACGATCATCTTCAAACTTGCAGGAGTGCTCTAGATTGGCGACACGAGCATTCTGTATAAGTTCCATAAACTTCGTACGGCTGGAAGGGGAGTTAGACGCAAATTGTCATCTACAACGCAGTACTGGATAGTTCCCGTTCAGCGACAAAGTCCCGTCGTAGCTGTATGTAAGTTCATCGAGAAATCTGAACCGACTGTACGATCATCTTCAAACTTGCAGGAGTGCTCTCGATTGGCGACACGAGCATTCTCTACAAGTTTCATAAACTTCGTACGGCTGGAAGGGGAGTTAGACACAAATTGTCATCTACAACACAGTACTGGATAGTTCCCGTTCAGCGACTAAGTCCCGTCGTAGGTGTATGTAAGTTCATCGAGAAATGTGAACCGACCGTACGATCTTCTTCAAACTTGCAGGAGTGCTCTCGATTGGCGACACGAGCATTCTCTACAAGTTTCATAAACTTCGTACGGCTGGAAGGGGAGATAGACACAAATTGTCATCTACAACGCAGTTTCCGCACAGCGACTAAGTCCCGTCGTAGCTGTATGTAAGTTCATTGAGAAATGCGAACCGACCGACGGTCTTCTCGAAACTTGCAGGAGTGCTCTCGATTGGCGACACGAGCATTCTCTACAAGTTTCATAAACTTCGTACGGCTGGAAGGGTAGTTAGACCCAAATTTTCATCATCCGAATTTCCGCTCAGCGACAAAGTCCCTTCGTAGCTGCATGTAAGTTCATCGAGAAATCTGAACCGACCGTACGATCATCTTCAAACTTGCAGGAGTGCTCTCGATTGGCGACACGAGCATTCTCTACAAGTTTCATAAACTTCGTACGGCTGGAAGGGGAGTTAGACACAAATTTTCATCATCCGAATTTCCGCTCAGCGACCAAGTGCCTTCGTAGCTGCATGTAAGTTCATCGAGAAATCTGAACCGACCTTACGATCATCTTCAAACTTGCAGGAGTGCTCTCGATTGGCGACACGAGCATTCTCTACAAGTTTCATAAACTTCGTACGGCTGGAAGGGGACTTAGACACAAATTGTCATCTACAACGCAGTTTCCGCTCAGCGACCAAGTCCCGTCGTAGCTGCATGTAAGTTCATCGAGAAATGTGAACCGACCGTTTGATCTTCTTCAAACTTGCAGGAGTGCTCTCGATTGGCGACACGAGCATTCTGTACAAGTTTCATAAACTTCGTACGGCTGGAAGGGGAGTTAGACACAAATTGTCATCTACAACGCAGTACTGGATAGTTCACGTTCAGCGACTAAGTCCAGTCGTAGGTGTATGTAAGTTCATCGAGAAATGTGTAACCGACCGTACGATCTTCTTCAAACGTGCAGGAGTGCTCTCGATTGGCGACACGAGCATTCTCTACAAGTTTCATAAACTTCGTACGGCTGGAAGGGGAGATAGACACAAATTGTCATGTACAACGCAGTTTCCGCTCAGCGACCAAGTCCCTTCTCAGCTGTATGTAAGTTCATCGAGAAATGCGAACCGACCGTACGATCTTCTTCAACCTTTCAGGAGTGCTCTCGATTGGCGACACGAGCATTCTCTACAAGTTTCATAAACTTCGTACGGCTGCAAGGGGAGTTAGACGCAAATTGTCATCTACAACGCAGTACTGGATAGTTCCCGTTCAGCGATAAAGTGCCGTCGTAGCTGTATGTGAGTTCATCGAGAAATGCGAACCGACCATACGATCTTCTTCAACCTTGCAGGAGTGCTCTCGATTGGCGACACGAGCATTCTCTACAAGTTTCATAAACTTCGTACGGCTGGAAGGGGAGTTAGACACAAATTGTCATGTACAACGCAGTTTCCGCTCAGCGACCAAGTCCCGTCGTAGCTGTATGTATGTTCAACGAGACATGCGAACCGATCGTACGATCTACGTCAAACTTGCAGGAGTGCTCTCGATTGGCGACACGAGCATTCTCTACAAGTTTCATAAACTTCGTACGGCTGGAAGGGGAGTTAGACACAAATTGTCATCTACAACGCAGTTTCCGCTAAGCGACCAAATCCCGTCGTAGCTGTATGTAAGTTCATCGAGAAATGCGAACCGATCGTACGATCTTCTTCAAACTTGCAGGAGTGCTCTCGATCGACGACACGAGCATGCTGTACAAGTTTCATAAACTTCGTACGGTTGGAAGCGGAGTTTGAAAAAAATTTTCATCATCTGAATTTCCGCTCAGCGACCAAGTGCCTTCGTAGCTGCATGTAAGTTCATCGAGAAATCTGAACCGACCGTACGATCATCTTCAAACTTGCAGGAGTGCTCTAGATTGGCGACACGAGCATTCTGTACAAGTTCCATAAACTTCGTACGGCTGGAAGGGGAGTTAGACGCAAATTGTCATCTACAACGCAGTACTGGATAGTTCCCGTTCAGCGACAAAGTCCCGTCGTAGCTGTATGTAAGTTCATCGAGAAATCTGAACCGACTGTACGATCATCTTCAAACTTGCAGGAGTGCTCTCGATTGGCGACACGAGCATTCTCTACAAGTTTCATAAACTTCGTACGGCTGGAAGGGGAGTTAGACACAAATTGTCATCTACAACACAGTACTGGATAGTTCCCGTTCAGCGACTAAGTCCCGTCGTAGGTGTATGTAAGTTCATCGAGAAATGTGAACCGACCGTACGATCTTCTTCAAACTTGCAGGAGTGCTCTCGATTGGCGACACGAGCATTCTCTACAAGTTTCATAAACTTCGTACGGCTGGAAGGGGAGATAGACACAAATTTTCATCATCCGAATTTCCGCTCAGCGACAAAGTCCCTTCGTAGCTGCATGTAAGTTCATCGAGAAATCTGAACCGACCGTACGATCATCTTCAAACTTGCAGGAGTGCTCTCGATTGGCGACACGAGCATTCTCTACAAGTTTCATAAACTTCGTACGGCTGGAAGGGGAGTTAGACACAAATTTTCATCATCCGAATTTCCGCTCAGCGACAAAGTCCCTTCGTAGCTGCATGTAAGTTCATCGAGAAATCTGAACCGACCGTACGATCATCTTCAAACTTGCAAGAGTGCTCTCGATTGGCGACACGAGCATTCTGTACAAGTTTCATAAACTTCGTACGGCTGGAAGGGGAGTTAGACACAAATTGTCATCTACAACGCAGTACTGGATAGTTCCCGTTCAGCGACTAAGTCCCGTCGTAGGTGTATGTAAGTTCATCGAGAAATGTGAACCGACCGTACGATCTTCTTCAAACGTGCAGGAGTGCTCTCGATTGGCGACACGAGCATTCTCTACAAGTTTCATAAACTTTGTACGGCTGGAAGGGGAGTTAGACACAAATTGTCATCTACAACGCAGGACTGGATAGTTCCCGTTCAGCGACAAAGTCCCATCGTAGATGTTTGTAAGTTCATCGAGAAATGTCAACCGACCGTACGATCTTCTTCAAACTTGCAAGAGTGCTGTCGAATGTCGACGCGAGCATTCTGTACAAGTTTCATAAACTTCGTACGGCTGGAAGGGGAGTTAGACACAAATTGTCATCTACAACGCAGTACTGGATAGTTCCCGTTCAGCGACAAAGTCCGGCGTAGCTGTATGTGAGTTCATCGAGAAATGTGAACCGACCGTACGATCTTCTTCAAACTTGCAGGAGTGCTCTCGATTGGCGACACGAGCATTCTCTACAAGTTTCATAAACATCGTACGGCTGGAAGGGGAGTTAGACACAAATTGTCATGTACAACGCAGTTTCCGCTCAGCGACCAAGTCCCTTCGTAGCTGCATGTAAGTTCATCGAGAAATCTGAACCGACCGTACGATCATCTTCAAACTTGCAGGAGTGCTCTCGATTGGCGACACGAGCATTCTCTACAAGTTTCATAAACTTCGTACGGCTGGAAGGGGAGTTAGACACAAATTGTCATCTACAACGCAGTACTGGATAGTTCCCGTTCAGCGACAAAGTCCCGTCGTAGCTGCATGTAAGTTCATCGAGAAATCTGAACCGACCGTGCGATCATCTTCAAACTTGCAGGAGTGCTCTCGATTGGCGACACGAGCATTCTCTACAAGTTTCATAAACTTCGTACGGCTGGAAGGGGAGTTAGACACAAATTGTCATCTACAACACAGTACTGGATAGTTCCCGTTCAGCGACTAAGTCCCGTCGTAGGTGTATGTAAGTTCATCGAGAAATGTGAACCGACCGTACGATCTTCTTCAAACTTGCAGGAGTGCTCTCGATTGGCGACACGAGCATTCTCTACAAGTTTCATAAACTTCGTACGGCTGGAAGGGGAGATAGACACAAATTGTCATCTACAACGCAGTTTCCGCACAGCGACCAAGTCCCGTCGTAGCTGTATGTAAGTTCATTGAGAAATGCGAACCGACCGACGGTCTTCTTCAAACTTGCAGGAGTGCTCTCGATTGGCGACACGAGCATTCTCTACAAGTTTCATAAACTTCGTACGGCTGGAAGGGTAGTTAGACCCAAATTTTCATCATCCGAATTTCCGCTCAGCGACAAAGTCCCTTCGTAGCTGCATGTAAGTTCATCGAGAAATCTGAACCGACCGTACGATCATCTTCAAACTTGCAGGAGTGCTCTCGATTGGCGACACGAGCATTCTCTACAAGTTTCATAAACTTCGTACGGCTGGAAGGGGAGTTAGACACAAATTGTCATCTACAACGCAGTTTCCGCTCAGCGACCAAGTCCCGTCGTAGCTGTATGTAAGTTCATCGAGAAATGCGCACCGACCGACGGTCTTCTTCAAACTTGCAGGAGTGCACTCGATTGGCGACACGAGCATTCTCTACAAGTTTCATAAACTTCGTACGGCTGAAAGGGGAGTTAGACACAAATTGTCATGTACAACGCAGTTTCCGCTCAGCGACCAAGTCCCTTCGTAGCTGCATGTAAGTTCATCGAGGAATCTGAACCGACCGTACGATCATCTTCAAACTTGCAGGAGTGCTCTAGATTGGCGACACGAGCATTCTGTACAAGTCTCATAAACTTCGTACGGCTGGAAGGGGAGTTAGACAAAAATTTGTCATCAACAACGCAGTTTCCGCTCAGCGACCATGTCCCGTCGTAGCTGTATGTAAGTTCATCGAGAAATGCGAACCGACCGTACGATCTTCTTCAAACTTGCAGGAGTGCTCTCGATTGACGACACGAGCATGCTGTACAAGTTTCATAAACTTCGTACGGCTGGAAGCGGAGTTTGAAAAAAATTGTCATCATCCGAATTTCCGCTCAGCGACCAAGTCCCTTCGTAGCTGCATGTAAGTTCATCGAGAAATCTGAACCGACCTTACGATCCTCTTCAAACTTGCAGGAGTGCTCTCGATTGGCGACACGAGCATTCTCTACAAGTTTCATAAACTTCGTACGGCTGGAAGGGGAGATAGACACAAATTGTCATCTACAACGCAGTTTCCGCACAGCGACCAAGTCCCGTCGTAGCTGTATGTAAGTTCATTGAGAAATGCGAACCGACCGACGGTCTTCTTCAAACTTGCAGGAGTGCTCTCGATTGGCGACACGAGCATTCTCTACAAGTTTCATAAACTTCGTACGGCTGGAAGGGTAGTTAGACCCAAATTTTCATCATCCGAATTTCCGCTCAGCGACAAAGTCCCTTCGTAGCTGCATGTAAGTTCATCGAGAAATCTGAACCGACCGTACGATCATCTTCAAACTTGCAGGAGTGCTCTCGATTGGCGACACGAGCATTCTCTACAAGTTTCATAAACTTCGTACGGCTGGAAGGGGAGTTAGACACAAATTGTCATCTACAACGCAGTTTCCGCTCAGCGACCAAGTCCCGTCGTAGCTGTATGTAAGTTCATCGAGAAATGCGCACCGACCGACGGTCTTCTTCAAACTTGCAGGAGTGCACTCGATTGGCGACACGAGAATTCTCTACAAGTTTCATAAACTTCGTACGGCTGGAAGGGGACTTAGACACAAATTGTCATCATCCGAATTTCCGCTCAGCGACCAAGTGCCTTCGTAGCTGCATGTAAGTTCATCGAGAAATCTGAACCGACCTTACGATCATCTTCAAACTTGCAGGAGTGCTCTCGATTGGCGACACGAGCATTCTCTACAAGTTTCATAAACTTCGTACGGCTGGAAGGGGACTTAGACACAAATTGTCATCTACAACGCAGTTTCCGCTCAGCGACCAAGTCCCGTCGTAGCTGCATGTAAGTTCATCGAGAAATGTGAACCGACCGTACGATCTTCTTCAAACTTGCAGGAGTGCTCTCGATTGACGACACGAGCATGCTGTACAAGTTTCATAAACTTCGTACGGCTGGAAGCGGAGTTTGAAAAAAATTGTCATCATCCGAATTTCCGCTCAGCGACCAAGTCCCTTCGTAGCTGCATGTAAGTTCATCGAGAAATCTGAACCGACCTTACGATCCTCTTCAAACTTGCAGGAGTGCTCTCGATTGGCGACACGAGCATTCTCTACAAGTTTCATAAACTTCGTACGGCTGGAAGGGGAGATAGACACAAATTGTCATCTACAACGCAGTTTCCGCACAGCGACCAAGTCCCGTCGTAGCTGTATGTAAGTTCATTGAGAAATGCGAACCGACCGACGGTCTTCTTCAAACTTGCAGGAGTGCTCTCGATTGGCGACACGAGCATTCTCTACAAGTTTCATAAACTTCGTACGGCTGGAAGGGTAGTTAGACCCAAATTTTCATCATCCGAATTTCCGCTCAGCGACAAAGTCCCTTCGTAGCTGCATGTAAGTTCATCGAGAAATCTGAACCGACCGTACGATCATCTTCAAACTTGCAGGAGTGCTCTCGATTGGCGACACGAGCATTCTCTACAAGTTTCATAAACTTCGTACGGCTGGAAGGGGAGTTAGACACAAATTGTCATCTACAACGCAGTTTCCGCTCAGCGACCAAGTCCCGTCGTAGCTGTATGTAAGTTCATCGAGAAATGCGCACCGACCGACGGTCTTCTTCAAACTTGCAGGAGTGCACTCGATTGGCGACACGAGAATTCTCTACAAGTTTCATAAACTTCGTACGGCTGGAAGGGGACTTAGACACAAATTGTCATCATCCGAATTTCCGCTCAGCGACCAAGTGCCTTCGTAGCTGCATGTAAGTTCATCGAGAAATCTGAACCGACCTTACGATCATCTTCAAACTTGCAGGAGTGCTCTCGATTGGCGACACGAGCATTCTCTACAAGTTTCATAAACTTCGTACGGCTGGAAGGGGACTTAGACACAAATTGTCATCTACAACGCAGTTTCCGCTCAGCGACCAAGTCCCGTCGTAGCTGCATGTAAGTTCATCGAGAAATGTGAACCGACCGTTTGATCTTCTTCAAACTTGCAGGAGTGCTCTCGATTGGCGACACGAGCATTCTGTACAAGTTTCATAAACTTCGTACGGCTGGAAGGGGAGTTAGACACAAATTGTCATCTACAACGCAGTACTGGATAGTTCACGTTCAGCGACTAAGTCCAGTCGTAGGTGTATGTAAGTTCATCGAGAAATGTGTAACCGACCGTACGATCTTCTTCAAACGTGCAGGAGTGCTCTCGATTGGCGACACGAGCATTCTCTACAAGTTTCATAAACTTCGTACGGCTGGAAGGGGAGATAGACACAAATTGTCATGTACAACGCAGTTTCCGCTCAGCGACCAAGTCCCTTCTCAGCTGTATGTAAGTTCATCGAGAAATGCGAACCGACCGTACGATCTTCTTCAACCTTTCAGGAGTGCTCTCGATTGGCGACACGAGCATTCTCTACAAGTTTCATAAACTTCGTACGGCTGCAAGGGGAGTTAGACGCAAATTGTCATCTACAACGCAGTACTGGATAGTTCCCGTTCAGCGATAAAGTGCCGTCGTAGCTGTATGTGAGTTCATCGAGAAATGCGAACCGACCATACGATCTTCTTCAACCTTGCAGGAGTGCTCTCGATTGGCGACACGAGCATTCTCTACAAGTTTCATAAACTTCGTACGGCTGGAAGGGGAGTTAGACATAAATTGTCATGTACAACGCAGTTTCCGCTCAGCGACCAAGTCCCGTCGTAGCTGTATGTATGTTCAACGAGAAATGCGAACCGATCGTACGATCTACGTCAAACTTGCAGGAGTGCTCTCGATTGGCGACACGAGCATTCTCTACAAGTTTCATAAACTTCGTACGGCTGGAAGGGGAGTTAGACACAAATTGTCATCTACAACGCAGTTTCCGCTAAGCGACCAAATCCCGTCGTAGCTGTATGTAAGTTCATCGAGAAATGCGAACCGATCGTACGATCTTCTTCAAACTTGCAGGAGTGCTCTCGATTGACGACACGAGCATGCTGTACAAGTTTCATAAACTTCGTACGGTTGGAAGCGGAGTTTGAAAAAAATTTTCATCATCTGAATTTCCGCTCAGCGACCAAGTGCCTTCGTAGCTGCATGTAAGTTCATCGAGAAATCTGAACCGACCGTACGATCATCTTCAAACTTGCAGGAGTGCTCTAGATTGGCGACACGAGCATTCTGTACAAGTTCCATAAACTTCGTACGGCTGGAAGGGGAGTTAGACGCAAATTGTCATCTACAACGCAGTACTGGATAGTTCCCGTTCAGCGACAAAGTCCCGTCGTAGCTGTATGTAAGTTCATCGAGAAATCTGAACCGACTGTACGATCATCTTCAAACTTGCAGGAGTGCTCTCGATTGGCGACACGAGCATTCTCTACAAGTTTCATAAACTTCGTACGGCTGGAAGGGGAGTTAGACACAAATTGTCATCTACAACACAGTACTGGATAGTTCCCGTTCAGCGACTAAGTCCCGTCGTAGGTGTATGTAAGTTCATCGAGAAATGTGAACCGACCGTACGATCTTCTTCAAACTTGCAGGAGTGCTCTCGATTGGCGACACGAGCATTCTCTACAAGTTTCATAAACTTCGTACGGCTGGAAGGGGAGATAGACACAAATTGTCATCTACAACGCAGTTTCCGCACAGCGACTAAGTCCCGTCGTAGCTGTATGTAAGTTCATTGAGAAATGCGAACCGACCGACGGTCTTCTCGAAACTTGCAGGAGTGCTCTCGATTGGCGACACGAGCATTCTCTACAAGTTTCATAAACTTCGTACGGCTGGAAGGGTAGTTAGACCCAAATTTTCATCATCCGAATTTCCGCTCAGCGACAAAGTCCCTTCGTAGCTGCATGTAAGTTCATCGAGAAATCTGAACCGACCGTACGATCATCTTCAAACTTGCAGGAGTGCTCTCGATTGGCGACACGAGCATTCTCTACAAGTTTCATAAACTTCGTACGGCTGGAAGGGGAGTTAGACACAAATTTTCATCATCCGAATTTCCGCTCAGCGACCAAGTGCCTTCGTAGCTGCATGTAAGTTCATCGAGAAATCTGAACCGACCTTACGATCATCTTCAAACTTGCAGGAGTGCTCTCGATTGGCGACACGAGCATTCTCTACAAGTTTCATAAACTTCGTACGGCTGGAAGGGGACTTAGACACAAATTGTCATCTACAACGCAGTTTCCGCTCAGCGACCAAGTCCCGTCGTAGCTGCATGTAAGTTCATCGAGAAATGTGAACCGACCGTTTGATCTTCTTCAAACTTGCAGGAGTGCTCTCGATTGGCGACACGAGCATTCTGTACAAGTTTCATAAACTTCGTACGGCTGGAAGGGGAGTTAGACACAAATTGTCATCTACAACGCAGTACTGGATAGTTCACGTTCAGCGACTAAGTCCAGTCGTAGGTGTATGTAAGTTCATCGAGAAATGTGTAACCGACCGTACGATCTTCTTCAAACGTGCAGGAGTGCTCTCGATTGGCGACACGAGCATTCTCTACAAGTTTCATAAACTTCGTACGGCTGGAAGGGGAGATAGACACAAATTGTCATGTACAACGCAGTTTCCGCTCAGCGACCAAGTCCCTTCTCAGCTGTATGTAAGTTCATCGAGAAATGCGAACCGACCGTACGATCTTCTTCAACCTTTCAGGAGTGCTCTCGATTGGCGACACGAGCATTCTCTACAAGTTTCATAAACTTCGTACGGCTGCAAGGGGAGTTAGACGCAAATTGTCATCTACAACGCAGTACTGGATAGTTCCCGTTCAGCGATAAAGTGCCGTCGTAGCTGTATGTGAGTTCATCGAGAAATGCGAACCGACCATACGATCTTCTTCAACCTTGCAGGAGTGCTCTCGATTGGCGACACGAGCATTCTCTACAAGTTTCATAAACTTCGTACGGCTGGAAGGGGAGTTAGACACAAATTGTCATGTACAACGCAGTTTCCGCTCAGCGACCAAGTCCCGTCGTAGCTGTATGTATGTTCAACGAGAAATGCGAACCGATCGTACGATCTACGTCAAACTTGCAGGAGTGCTCTCGATTGGCGACACGAGCATTCTCTACAAGTTTCATAAACTTCGTACGGCTGGAAGGGGAGTTAGACACAAATTGTCATCTACAACGCAGTTTCCGCTAAGCGACCAAATCCCGTCGTAGCTGTATGTAAGTTCATCGAGAAATGCGAACCGATCGTACGATCTTCTTCAAACTTGCAGGAGTGCTCTCGATCGACGACACGAGCATGCTGTACAAGTTTCATAAAATTCGTACGGTTGGAAGCGGAGTTTGAAAAAAATTTTCATCATCTGAATTTCCGCTCAGCGACCAAGTGCCTTCGTAGCTGCATGTAAGTTCATCGAGAAATCTGAACCGACCGTACGATCATCTTCAAACTTGCAGGAGTGCTCTAGATTGGCGACACGAGCATTCTGTACAAGTTCCATAAACTTCGTACGGCTGGAAGGGGAGTTAGACGCAAATTGTCATCTACAACGCAGTACTGGATAGTTCCCGTTCAGCGACAAAGTCCCGTCGTAGCTGTATGTAAGTTCATCGAGAAATCTGAACCGACTGTACGATCATCTTCAAACTTGCAGGAGTGCTCTCGATTGGCGACACGAGCATTCTCTACAAGTTTCATAAACTTCGTACGGCTGGAAGGGGAGTTAGACACAAATTGTCATCTACAACACAGTACTGGATAGTTCCCGTTCAGCGACTAAGTCCCGTCGTAGGTGTATGTAAGTTCATCGAGAAATGTGAACCGACCGTACGATCTTCTTCAAACTTGCAGGAGTGCTCTCGATTGGCGACACGAGCATTCTCTACAAGTTTCATAAACTTCGTACGGCTGGAAGGGGAGATAGACACAAATTGTCATCTACAACGCAGTTTCCGCACAGCGACTAAGTCCCGTCGTAGCTGTATGTAAGTTCATTGAGAAATGCGAACCGACCGACGGTCTTCTCGAAACTTGCAGGAGTGCTCTCGATTGGCGACACGAGCATTCTCTACAAGTTTCATAAACTTCGTACGGCTGGAAGGGTAGTTAGACCCAAATTTTCATCATCCGAATTTCCGCTCAGCGACAAAGTCCCTTCGTAGCTGCATGTAAGTTCATCGAGAAATCTGAACCGACCGTACGATCATCTTCAAACTTGCAGGAGTGCTCTCGATTGGCGACACGAGCATTCTCTACAAGTTTCATAAACTTCGTACGGCTGGAAGGGGAGTTAGACACAAATTTTCATCATCCGAATTTCCGCTCAGCGACAAAGTCCCTTCGTAGCTGCATGTAAGTTCATCGAGAAATCTGAACCGACCGTACGATCATCTTCAAACTTGCAAGAGTGCTCTCGATTGGCGACACGAGCATTCTGTACAAGTTTCATAAACTTCGTACGGCTGGAAGGGGAGTTAGACACAAATTGTCATCTACAACGCAGTACTGGATAGTTCCCGTTCAGCGACTAAGTCCCGTCGTAGGTGTATGTAAGTTCATCGAGAAATGTGAACCGACCGTACGATCTTCTTCAAACGTGCAGGAGTGCTCTCGATTGGCGACACGAGCATTCTCTACAAGTTTCATAAACTTTGTACGGCTGGAAGGGGAGTTAGACACAAATTGTCATCTACAACGCAGGACTGGATAGTTCCCGTTCAGCGACAAAGTCCCATCGTAGATGTTTGTAAGTTCATCGAGAAATGTCAACCGACCGTACGATCTTCTTCAAACTTGCAAGAGTGCTGTCGAATGTCGACGCGAGCATTCTGTACAAGTTTCATAAACTTCGTACGGCTGGAAGGGGAGTTAGACACAAATTGTCATCTACAACGCAGTACTGGATAGTTCCCGTTCAGCGACAAAGTCCGGCGTAGCTGTATGTGAGTTCATCGAGAAATGTGAACCGACCGTACGATCTTCTTCAAACTTGCAGGAGTGCTCTCGATTGGCGACACGAGCATTCTCTACAAGTTTCATAAACATCGTACGGCTGGAAGGGGAGTTAGACACAAATTGTCATGTACAACGCAGTTTCCGCTCAGCGACCAAGTCCCTTCGTAGCTGCATGTAAGTTCATCGAGAAATCTGAACCGACCGTACGATCATCTTCAAACTTGCAGGAGTGCTCTCGATTGGCGACACGAGCATTCTCTACAAGTTTCATAAACTTCGTACGGCTGGAAGGGTAGTTAGACCCAAATTTTCATCATCCGAATTTCCGCTCAGCGACAAAGTCCCTTCGTAGCTGCATGTAAGTTCATCGAGAAATCTGAACCGACCGTACGATCATCTTCAAACTTGCAGGAGTGCTCTCGATTGGCGACACGAGCATTCTCTACAAGTTTCATAAACTTCGTACGGCTGGAAGGGGAGTTAGACACAAATTGTCATCTACAACGCAGTTTCCGCTCAGCGACCAAGTCCCGTCGTAGCTGTATGTAAGTTCATCGAGAAATGCGCACCGACCGACGGTCTTCTTCAAACTTGCAGGAGTGCACTCGATTGGCGACACGAGCATTCTCTACAAGTTTCATAAACTTCGTACGGCTGAAAGGGGAGTTAGACACAAATTGTCATGTACAACGCAGTTTCCGCTCAGCGACCAAGTCCCTTCGTAGCTGCATGTAAGTTCATCGAGGAATCTGAACCGACCGTACGATCATCTTCAAACTTGCAGGAGTGCTCTAGATTGGCGACACGAGCATTCTGTACAAGTCTCATAAACTTCGTACGGCTGGAAGGGGAGTTAGACAAAAATTTGTCATCAACAACGCAGTTTCCGCTCAGCGACCATGTCCCGTCGTAGCTGTATGTAAGTTCATCGAGAAATGCGAACCGACCGTACGATCTTCTTCAAACTTGCAGGAGTGCTCTCGATTGACGACACGAGCATGCTGTACAAGTTTCATAAACTTCGTACGGCTGGAAGCGGAGTTTGAAAAAAATTGTCATCATCCGAATTTCCGCTCAGCGACCAAGTCCCTTCGTAGCTGCATGTAAGTTCATCGAGAAATCTGAACCGACCTTACGATCCTCTTCAAACTTGCTGGAGTGCTCTCGATTGGCGACACGAGCATGCTGTACAAGTTTCATAAACTTCGTACGGCTGGAAGCGGAGTTTGAAAAAAAATGTCATCATCCGAATTACAACGCAGTTTCCGCTCAGCGACCAAGTCCCGTCGTAGCTGTATGTAAGTTCATCGAGAAATGCGAACCGACCGTACGATCTCGTTCACACTTGCAGGAGTGCTCTCGATTGGCGACACGAGCATTCTCTAGAAGTTTCATAAACTTCGTACGGCTGGAAGGGGAGTTAGACACAAATTGTCATCATCCGAATTTCCGCTCAGCGACCAAGTCCCTTCGTAGCTGCATGTAAGTTCATCGAGAAATCTGAACCGATCGTACTCTCGATTGACGACACGAGCATGCTGTACAAGTTTCATAAACTTCGTACGGCTGGAAGCGGAGTTTGAAAATAATTGTCATCATCCGAATTTCCGATCAGCGACCAAGTCCCTTCGTAGCTGCATGTAAGTTCATCGAGAAATCTGAACCGACCGTACGATCATCTTCAAACTTGCAAGAGTGCTCTCGATTGGCGACACGAGCATTCTGTACAAGTTTCATAAACTTCGTACGGCTGGAAGGGGAGTTAGACACAAATTGTCATCTACAACGCAGTACTGGATAGTTCCCGTTCAGCGACTAAGTCCCGTCGTAGGTGTATGTAAGTTCATCGAGAAATGTGAACCGACCGTACGATCTTCTTCAAACGTGCAGGAGTGCTCTCGATTGGCGACACGAGCATTCTCTACAAGTTTCATAAACTTTGTACGGCTGGAAGGGGAGTTAGACACAAATTGTCATCTACAACGCAGGACTGGATAGTTCCCGTTCAGCGACAAAGTCCCATCGTAGATGTTTGTAAGTTCATCGAGAAATGTCAACCGACCGTACGATCTTCTTCAAACTTGCAAGAGTGCTGTCGAATGTCGACGCGAGCATTCTGTACAAGTTTCATAAACTTCGTACGGCTGGAAGGGGAGTTAGACACAAATTGTCATCTACAACGCAGTACTGGATAGTTCCCGTTCAGCGACAAAGTCCCGTCGTAGCTGTATGTGAGTTCATCGAGAAATGTGAACCGACCGTACGATCTTCTTCAAACTTGCAGGAGTGCTCTCGATTGGCGACACGAGCATTCTCTACAAGTTTCATAAACATCGTACGGCTGGAAGGGGAGTTAGACAAAAATTGTCATGTACAACGCCGTTTCCGCTCAGCGACCAAGTCCCTTCGTAGCTGCATGTAAGTTCATCGAGAAATCTGAACCGACCGTACGATCATCTTCAAACTTGCAGGAGTGCTCTCGATTGGCGACACGAGCATTCTCTACAAGTTTCATAAACTTCGTAGGGCTGGAAGGGGAGTTAGACACAAATTGTCATCTACAACGCAGTACTGGATAGTTCCCGTTCAGCGACAAAGTCCCGTCGTAGCTGCATGTAAGTTCATCGAGAAATCTGAACCGACCGTGCGATCATCTTAAAACTTGCAGGAGTGCTCTCGATTGGCGACACGAGCATTCTGTACAAGTTTCATAAACTTCGTACGGCTGGAAGGGGAGTTAGACACAAATTGTTATCTACAACGCAGTACTGGATAGTTCCCGTTCAGCGACTAAGTCCCGTCGTAGCTGTATGTAAGTTCATCGAGAAATGCGAACCGATCGTACGATCTTCTTCAAACTTGCAGGAGTGCTCTCGATTGACGACCTGAGCATGCTGTACAGGTTCATAAACTTCGTACGGCTGGAAGCGGAGTTTGAAAAAAATTGTCATCATCCGAATTTCCGCTCAGCGACCTAGTCCCTTCATAGCTGCATGTAAGTTCATCGAGAAATCTGAACCGACCGTACGATCATCTTCAAACTTGCAGGAGTGCTCTCGATTGGCGACACGAGCATTCTGTACAAGTTTCATAAACTTCGTACGGCTGGAAGGGGAGTTAGACACAAATTGTCATCTACAACGCAGTTTCCGCTCAGCGACCAAGTCCCGTCGTAGCTGTATGTAAGTTCATCGAGAAATGTGAACCGACTGTACGATCTTCTTCAAACTTGCAGGAGTGCTCTCGATTGGCGACACGACCATTCTCTACAAGTTTCATAAACTTCGTACGGCTGGAAGGGGAGTTAGACACAAATTGTCATCTACAACACAGTACTGGATAGTTCCCGTTCAGCGACTAAGTCCCGTCGTAGGTGTATGTAAGTTCATCGAGAAATGTGAACCGACCGTACGAACTTCTTCAAACTTGCAGGAGTGCTCTCGATTGGCGACACGAGCATTCTCTACAAGTTTCATAAACTTCGTACGGCTGGAAGGGGAGATAGACACAAATTGTCATCTACAACGCAGTTTCCGCACAGCGACCAAGTCCCGTCGTAGCTGTATGTAAGTTCATTGAGAAATGCGAACCGACCGACGGTCTTCTTCAAACTTGCAGGAGTGCTCTCGATTGGCGACACGAGCATTCTCTACAAGTTTCATAAACTTCGTACGGCTGGAAGGGTAGTTAGACCCAAATTTTTATCATCCGAATTTCCGCTCAGCGACAAAGTCCCTTCGTAGCTGCATGTAAGTTCATCGAGAAATCTGAACCGACCGTACGATCATCTTCAAACTTGCAGGAGTGCTCTCGATTGGCGACACGAGCATTCTCTACAAGTTTCATAAACTTCGTACGGCTGGAAGGGGAGTTAGACACAAATTGTCATCCACAACGCAGTTTCCGCTCAGCGACCAAGTCCCGTCGTAGCTGTATGTAAGTTCATCGAGAAATGCGCACCGACCGACGGTCTCCTTCAAACTTGCAGGATTGCTCTGGATTGGCGACACGAGCATTCTCTACAAGTTTCATAAACTTCGTACGGCTGAAAGGGGAGTTAGACACAAATTGTCATCATCCGAATTTCCGCTCAGCGACCAAGTCCCTTCGTAGCTGCATGTAAGTTCATCGAGAAATCTGAACCGACCGTACGATCTTCTTCCACCTTTCAGGAGTGCTCTCGATTGGCGACACGAGCATTCTCTACAAGTTTCATAAACTTCGTACGGCTGCAAGGGGAGTTAGACACAAATTGTCATGTACAACGCAGTTTCCGCTCAGCGACCAAGTCCCGTCGTAGCTGTATGTAAGTTCAACGAGAAATGCGAACCGATCGTACGATCTACGTCAAACTTGCAGGAGTGCTCTCGATTGGCGACACGAGCATTCTCTACAAGTTTCATAAACTTCGTACCGCTGGAAGGGGAGTTAGACACAAATTGTCATCTACAACGCAGTTTCCGCTCAGCGACCAAATCCCGTCGTAGCTGTACGTAAGTTCATCGAGAAATGCGAACCGATCGTACGATCTTCTTCAAACTTGCAGGAGTGCTCTCGATTGACGACACGAGCATGCTGTACAAGTTTCATAAACTTCGTACGGTTGGAAGCGGAGTTTGAAAAAAAATTTCATCATCTGAATTTCCGCTCAGCGACCAAGTGCCTTCGTAGCTGCATGTAAGTTCATCGAGAAATCTGAACCGACCGTACGATCATCTTCAAACTTGCAGGAGTGCTCTCGATTGGCGACACGAGCATTCTGTACAAGTTTCATAAACTTCGTACGCCTGGAAGGGGAGTTAGACAGATATTGTCATCTACAACGCAATACTGGATAGTTCCCGTTCAGCGACAAAGTCCCTTCGTAGCTGCATGTAAGTTCATCGAGAAATCTGAACCGACCTTACGATCATCTTCAAACTTGCAGGAGTGCTCTCGATTGGCGACACGAGCATTCTCTACAAGTTTCATAAACTTCGTACGACTGGAAGGGGATTTAGACACAAATTGTCATCTACAACGCAGTACTGGATAGTTCCCGTTCAGCGACTAAGTCCCGTTGTAGGTGCATGTAAGTTCATCGAGAAATGTTAACCGACCGTACGATCTTCTTCAAACTTGCAGGAGTGGTCTCGATTGGCGACAAGAGCATTCTCTAGAAGTTTCATAAACTTCGTACGGCTGGAAGGGGAGATAGACACAAATTGTCATCTACAACGTAGTATCAGCTCAGCGACCAAGTCCCGTCGTAGCTGTATGTAAGTTCATCGAGAAATGCGAACCGACCGTACGATCTTCTTCAAACTTGCAGGAGTGCTCTCGATTGGCGACACAAGCATTCTCTACAAGTTTCATAAACTTCGTATGGCTGGAAGGGGAGTTAGACACAAATTGTCATCATCCGAATTTCCGCTGAGCGACCAAATCCCTTCGTAGCTGCATGTAAGTTCATCGAGAAATGCGAAACGACCGTACGATCTTCTTCAAACTTGCAGGAGTGCTCCCGATTGGCGACACAAGCATTCTCTACAAGTTTCATAAACTTCGTATGGCTGGAAGGGGAGTTAGACACAAATTGTCATCATCCGAATTTCCGCTGAGCGACCAAGTCCCTTCGTAGCTGCATGTAAGTTCATCGAGAAATCTGAACCGACCTTACGATCATCTTCAAACTTGCAGGAGTGCTCTCGATTGGCGACACGAGCATTCTCTACAAGTTTCATAAACTTCGTACGGCTGGAAGGGGAGTTAGACACAAATTGTCATCATCCGAATTTCCGCTCAGCGACCAAGTCCCTTCGTAGCTGCATGTAAGTTCATCGAGAAATCTGAACCGATCGTACTCTCGATTGACGACACGAGCATGCTGTACAAGTTTCATAAACTTCGTACGGCTGGAAGCGGAGTTTGAAAATAATTGTCATCATCCGAATTTCCGCTCAGCGACCAAGTCCCTTCGTAGCTGCATGTAAGTTCATCGAGAAATGTGAACCGACCGTACGATCTTCTTCAAACGTGCAGGAGTGCTCTCGATTGGCGACACGAGCATTCTCTACAAGTTTCATAAACTTTGTACGGCTGGAAGGGGAGTTAGACACAAATTGTCATCTACAACGCAGGACTGGATAGTTCCCGTTCAGCGACAAAGTCCCATCGTAGATGTTTGTAAGTTCATCGAGAAATGTCAACCGACCGTACGATCTTCTTCAAACTTGCAAGAGTGCTGTCGAATGTCGACGCGAGCATTCTGTACAAGTTTCATAAACTTCGTACGGCTGGAAGGGGAGTTAGACACAAATTGTCATCTACAACGCAGTACTGGATAGTTCCCGTTCAGCGACAAAGTCCCGTCGTAGCTGTATGTGAGTTCATCGAGAAATGTGAACCGACCGTACGATCTTCTTCAAACTAGCAGGAGTGCTCTCGATTGGCGACACGAGCATTCTCTACAAGTTTCATAAACATCGTACGGCTGGAAGGGGAGTTAGACAAAAATTGTCATGTACAACGCAGTTTCCGCTCAGCGACCAAGTCCCTTCGTAGCTGCATGTAAGTTCAGCGAGAAATCTGAACCGACCGTACGATCATCTTCAAACTTGCAGGAGTGCTCTCGATTGGCGACACGAGCATTCTCTACAAGTTTCATAAACTTCGTACGGCTGGAAGGGGAGTTAGACACAAATTGTCATCTACAACGCAGTACTGGATAGTTCCCGTTCAGCGACAAAGTCCCGTCGTAGCTGCATGTAAGTTCATCGAGAAATCTGAACCGACCGTGCGATCATCTTCAAACTTGCAGGAGTGCTCTCGATTGGCGACACGAGCATTCTGTACAAGTTTCATAAACTTCGTACGGCTGGAAGGGGAGTTAGACACAAATTGTTATCTACAACGCAGTACTGGATAGTTCCCGTTCAGCGACTAAGTCCCGTCGTAGCTGTATTTAAGTTCATCGAGAAATGCGAACCGATCGTACGATCTTCTTCAAACTTGCAGGAGTGCTCTCGATTGACGACCTGAGCATGCTGTACAGGTTCATAAACTTCGTACGGCTGGAAGCGGAGTTTGAAAAAAATTGTCATCATCCGAATTTCCGCTCAGCGACCAAGTCCCTTCATAGCTGCATGTAAGTTCATCGAGTAATCTGAACCGACCGTACGATCATCTTCAAACTTGCAGGAGTGCTCTCGATTGGCGACACGAGCATTCTGTACAAGTTTCATAAACTTCGTACGGCTGGAAGGGGAGTTAGACACAAATTGTCATCTACAACGCAGTTTCCGCTCAGCGACCAAGTCCCGTCGTAGCTGTATGTAAGTTCATCGAGAAATGTGAACCGACTGTACGATCTTCTTCAAACTTGCAGGAGTGCTCTCGATTGGCGACACGACCATTCTCTACAAGTTTCATAAACTTCGTACGGCTGGAAGGGGAGTTAGACACATATTGTCATCTACAACACAGTACTGGATAGTTCCCGTTCAGCGACTAAGTCCCGTCGTAGGTGTATGTAAGTTCATCGAGAAATGTGAACCGACCGTACGATCTTCTTCAAACTTGCAGGAGTGCTCTCGATTGGCGACACGAGCATTCTCTACAAGTTTCATAAACTTCGTACGGCTGGAAGGGGAGATAGACACAAATTGTCATCTACAACGCAGTTTCCGCACAGCGACCAAGTCCCGTCGTAGCTGTATGTAAGTTCATTGAGAAATGCGAACCGACCGTACGATCATCTTCAAACTTGCAGGAGTGCTCTCGATTGGCGACACGAGCATTCTCTACAAGTTTCATAAACTTCGTACGGCTGGAAGGGGAGTTAGACACAAATTGTCATCTACAACGCAGTACTGGATAGTTCCCGTTCAGCGACAAAGTCCCGTCGTAGCTGCATGTAAGTTCATCGAGAAATCTGAACCGACCGTGCGATCATTTTCAAACTTGCAGGAGTGCTCTCGATTGGCGACACGAGCATTCTGTACAAGTTTCATAAACTTCGTACGGCTGGAAGGGGAGTTAGACACAAATTGTTATCTACAACGCAGTACTGGATAGTTCCCGTTCAGCGACTAAGTCCCGTCGTAGCTGTATGTAAGTTCATCGAG
This sequence comes from Priocnemis perturbator, assembly GCA_963942575.1. Lineage (NCBI taxonomy): Eukaryota > Metazoa > Arthropoda > Insecta > Hymenoptera > Pompilidae > Priocnemis > Priocnemis perturbator. The sequence goes on from CAWWDK010000433.1 coordinate 70,194, forward strand.
AAATGCGAACCGATCGTACGATCTTCTTCAAACTTGCAGGAGTGCTCTCGATTGACGACCTGAGCATGCTGTACAGGTTCATAAACTTCGTACGGCTGGAAGCGGAGTTTGAAAAAAATTGTCATCATCCGAATTTCCGCTCAGCGACCAAGTCCCTTCATAGCTGCATGTAAGTTCATCGAGTAATCTGAACCGACCGTACGATCATCTTCAAACTTGCAGGAGTGCTCTCGATTGGCGACACGAGCATTCTGTACAAGTTTCATAAACTTCGTACGGCTGGAAGGGGAGTTAGACACAAATTGTCATCTACAACGCAGTTTCCGCTCAGCGACCAAGTCCCGTCGTAGCTGTATGTAAGTTCATCGAGAAATGTGAACCGACTGTACGATCTTCTTCAAACTTGCAGGAGTGCTCTCGATTGGCGACACGACCATTCTCTACAAGTTTCATAAACTTCGTACGGCTGGAAGGGGAGTTAGACACAAATTGTCATCTACAACACAGTACTGGATAGTTCCCGTTCAGCGACTAAGTCCCGTCGTAGGTGTATGTAAGTTCATCGAGAAATGTGAACCGACCGTACGATCTTCTTCAAACTTGCAGGAGTGCTCTCGATTGGCGACACGAGCATTCTCTACAAGTTTCATAAACTTCGTACGGCTGGAAGGGGAGATAGACACAAATTGTCATCTACAACGCAGTTTCCGCACAGCGACCAAGTCCCGTCGTAGCTGTATGTAAGTTCATTGAGAAATGCGAACCGACCGACGGTCTTCTTCAAACTTGCAGGAGTGCTCTCGATTGGCGACACGAGCATTCTCTACAAGTATCATAAACTTCGTACGGCTGGAAGGGTAGTTAGACCCAAATTTGTATCATCCGAATTTCCGCTCAGCGACAAAGTCCCTTCGTAGCTGCATGTAAGTTCATCGAGAAATCTGAACCGACCGTACGATCATCTTCAAACTTGCAGGAGTGCTCTCGATTGGCGACACGAGCATTCTCTACAAGTTTCATAAACTTCGTACGGCTGGAAGGGGAGTTAGACACAAATTGTCATCTACAACGCAGTTTCCGCTCAGCGACCAAGTCCCGTCGTAGCTGTATGTAAGTTCATCGAGAAATGCGCACCGACCGACGGTCTTCTTCAAACTTGCAGGAGTGCTCTCGATTGGCGACACGAGCATTCTCTACAAGTTTCATAAACTTCGTACGGCTGAAAGGGGAGTTAGACACAAATTGTCATCATCCGAATTTCCGCTCAGCGACCAAGTCCCTTCGTAGCTGCATGTAAGTTCATCGAGAAATCTGAACCGACCGTACGATCATCTTCAAACTTGCAGGAGTGCTCTCGATTGGCGACACGAGCATTGTGTACAAGTCTCATAAACTTCGTACGGCTGGAAGGGGACTTAGACACAAATTGTCATCATCCGAATTTCCGCTCAGCGACCAAGTGCCTTCGTAGCCGCATGTAAGTTCATCGAGAAATCTGAACCGACCGTACGATCATCTTCAAACTTGCAGGAGTGCTCTCGATTGGCGACACGAGCATTCTCTACAAGTTTCATAAACTTCGTACGGCTGGAAGGGGACTTAGACACAAATTGTCATCTACAACGCATTTTCCGCTCAGCGACCAAGTCCCGTCGTAGCTGCATTTAAGTTCATCGAGAAATGTGAACCGACCGTTTGATCTTCTTCAAACTTGCAGGAGTGCTCTCGATTGGCGACACGAGCATTCTGTACAAGTTTCATAAACTTCGTACGGCTGGAAGGGGAGTTAGACACAAATTGTCATCTACAACGCAGTACTGGATAGTTCACGTTCAGCGACTAAGTCCAGTCGTAGGTGTATGTAAGTTCATCGAGAAATGTGTAACCGACCGTACGATCTTCTTCAAACGTGCAGGAGTGCTCTCGATTGGCGACACGAGCATTCTCTACAAGTTTCATAAACTTCGTACGGCTGGAAGGGGAGATAGACACAAATTGTCATGTACAACGCAGTTTCCGCTCAGCGACCAAGTCCCTTCTCAGCTATATGTAAGTTCATCGAGAAATGCGAACCGACCGTACGATCTTCTTCAACCTTTCAGGAGTGCTCTCGATTGGCGACACGAGCATTCTCTACAAGTTTCATAAACTTCGTACGGCTGCAAGGGGAGTTAGACACAAATTGTCATGGACAACGCAGTTTCCGCTCAGCGACCAAGTCCCGTCGTAGCTGTATGTAAGTTCAACGAGAAATGCGAACCGATCGTACGATCTACGTCAAACTTGCAGGAGTGCTCTCGATTGGCGACACGAGCATTCTCTACAAGTTTCATAAACTTCGTACGGCTGGAAGGGGAGTTAGACACAAATTGTCATCTACAACGCAGTTTCCGCTCAGCGACCAAATCCCGTCGTAGCTGTATGTAAGTTCATCGAGAAATGCGAACCGATCGTACGATCTTCTTCAAACTTGCAGGAGTGCTCTCGATTGACGACACGAGCATGCTGTACAAGTTTCATAAACTTCGTACGGTTGGAAGCGGAGTTTGAAAAAAATTTTCATCATCTGAATTTCCGCTCAGCGACCAAGTGCCTTCGTAGCTGCATGTAAGTTCATTGAGAAATCTGAACCGACCGTACGATCATCTTCAAACTTGCAGGAGTGCTCTCGATTGGCGACACGAGCATTCTGTACAAGTTTCATAAACTTCGTACGCCTGGAAGGGGAGTTAGACACATATTGTCATCTACAACGCAGTACTGGATAGTTCCCGTTCAGCGACAAAGTCCCTTCGTAGCTGCATGTAAGTTCATCGAGAAATCTGAACCGACCTTACGATCATCTTCAAACTTGCAGGAGTGCTCTCGATTGGCGACACGAGCATTCTCTACAAGTTTCATAAACTTCGTACGGCTGCAAGGGGAGTTAGACACAAATTGTCATGGACAACGCAGTTTCCGCTCAGCGACCAAGTCCCGTCGTAGCTGTATGTAAGTTCAACGAGAAATGCGAACCGATCGTACGATCTACGTCAAACTTGCAGGAGTGCTCTCGATTGGCGACACGAGCATTCTCTACAAGTTTCATAAACTTCGTACGGCTGGAAGGGGAGTTAGACACAAATTGTCATCTACAACGCAGTTTCCGCTCAGCGACCAAGTCCCGTCGTAGCTGCATTTAAGTTCATCGAGAAATGTGAACCGACCGTTTGATCTTCTTCAAACTTGCAGGAGTGCTCTCGATTGGCGACACGAGCATTCTGTACAAGTTTCATAAACTTCGTACGGCTGGAAGGGGAGTTAGACACAAATTGTCATCTACAACGCAGTACTGGATAGTTCACGTTCAGCGACTAAGTCCAGTCGTAGGTGTATGTAAGTTCATCGAGAAATGTGTAACCGACCGTACGATCTTCTTCAAACGTGCAGGAGTGCTCTCGATTGGCGACACGAGCATTCTCTACAAGTTTCATAAACTTCGTACGGCTGGAAGGGGAGATAGACACAAATTGTCATGTACAACGCAGTTTCCGCTCAGCGACCAAGTCCCTTCTCAGCTATATGTAAGTTCATCGAGAAATGCGAACCGACCGTACGATCTTCTTCAACCTTTCAGGAGTGCTCTCGATTGGCGACACGAGCATTCTCTACAAGTTTCATAAACTTCGTACGGCTGCAAGGGGAGTTAGACACAAATTGTCATGGACAACGCAGTTTCCGCTCAGCGACCAAGTCCCGTCGTAGCTGTATGTAAGTTCAACGAGAAATGCGAACCGATCGTACGATCTACGTCAAACTTGCAGGAGTGCTCTCGATTGGCGACACGAGCATTCTCTACAAGTTTCATAAACTTCGTACGGCTGGAAGGGGAGTTAGACACAAATTGTCATCTACAACGCAGTTTCCGCTCAGCGACCAAATCCCGTCGTAGCTGTATGTAAGTTCATCGAGAAATGCGAACCGATCGTACGATCTTCTTCAAACTTGCAGGAGTGCTCTCGATTGACGACACGAGCATGCTGTACAAGTTTCATAAACTTCGTACGGTTGGAAGCGGAGTTTGAAAAAAATTTTCATCATCTGAATTTCCGCTCAGCGACCAAGTGCCTTCGTAGCTGCATGTAAGTTCATTGAGAAATCTGAACCGACCGTACGATCATCTTCAAACTTGCAGGAGTGCTCTCGATTGGCGACACGAGCATTCTGTACAAGTTTCATAAACTTCGTACGCCTGGAAGGGGAGTTAGACACATATTGTCATCTACAACGCAGTACTGGATAGTTCCCGTTCAGCGACAAAGTCCCTTCGTAGCTGCATGTAAGTTCATCGAGAAATCTGAACCGACCTTACGATCATCTTCAAACTTGCAGGAGTGCTCTCGATTGGCGACACGAGCATTCTCTACAAGTTTCATAAACTTCGTACGACTGGAAGGGGATTTAGACACAAATTGTCATCTACAACGCAGTACTGGATAGTTCCCGTTCAGCGACTAAGTCCCGTTGTAGGTGCATGTAAGTTCATCGAGAAATGTTAACCGACCGTACGATCTTCTTCAAACTTGCAGGAGTGGTCTCGATTGGCGACAAGAGCATTTTCTAGAAGTTTCATAAACTTCGTACGGCTGGAAGGGGAGATAGACACAAATTGTCATCTACAACGTAGTATCAGCTCAGCGACCAAGTCCCGTCGTAGCTGTATGTAAGTTCATCGAGAAATGCGAACCGACCGTACGATCTTCTTCAAACTTGCAGGAGTGCTCTCGATTGGCGACACAAGCATTCTCTACAAGTTTCATAAACTTCGTATGGCTGGAAGGGGAGTTAGACACAAATTGTCATCATCCGAATTTCCGCTGAGCGACCAAATCCCTTCGGAGCTGCATGTAAGTTCATCGAGAAATGCGAAACGACCGTACGATCTTCTTCAAACTTGCAGGAGTGCTCTCGATTGGCGACACAAGCATTCTCTACAAGTTTCATAAACTTCGTATGGCTGGAATGGGAGTTAGACACAAATTGTCATCATCCGAATTTCCGCTGAGCGACCAAGTCCCTTCGTAGCTGCATGTAAGTTCATCGAGAAATCTGAATCGACCTTACGATCTTCTTCAAACGTGCAGGAGTGCTCTGGATTGGCGACACGAGCATTCTCTACAAGTTTCATAAACTTTGTACGGCTGGAAGGGGAGTTAGACACAAATTGTCATCTACGACGCAGGACTGGATAGTTCCCGTTCAGCGACAAAGTCCCATCGTAGATGTTTGTAAGTTCATCGAGAAATGTCAACCGACCGTACGATCTTCTTCAAACTTGCAAGAGTGCTGTCGAATGTCGACGCGAGCATTCTGTACAAGTTTCATAAACTTCGTACGGCTGGAAGGGGAGTTAGACACAAATTGTCATCTACAACGCAGTACTGGATAGTTCCCGTTCAGCAACAAAGTCCCGTCGTAGCTGTATGTGAGTTCATCGAGAAATGTGAACCGACCGTACGATCTTCTTCAAACTTGCAGGAGTGCTCTCGATTGGCGACACGAGCATTCTCTACAAGTTTCATAAACATCGTACGGCTGGAAGGGGAGATAGACACAAATTGTCATGTACAACGCAGTTTCCGCTCAGCGACCAAGTCCCTTCGTAGCTGCATGTAAGTTCATCGAGAAATATGAACCGACCGTACGATCATCTTCAAACTTGCAGGAGTGCTCTCGATTGGCGACACGAGCATTCTCTACAAGTTTCATAAACTTCGTTCGGCTGGAAGGGGAGTTAGACACAAATTGTCATCTACAACTCAGTACTGGATAGTTCCCGTTCAGCGACAAAGTCCCGTCGTAGCTGCATGTAAGTTCATCGAGAAATCTGAACCGACCGTGCGATCATCTTCAAACTTGCAGGAGTGCTCTCGATTGGCGACACGAGCATTCTGTACAAGTTTCATAAACTTCGTACGGCTGGAAGGGGAGTTAGACACAAATTGTTATCTACAACGCAGTACTGGATAGTTCCCGTTCAGCGACTAAGTCCCGTCGTAGGTGTATGTAAGATCATCGAGAAATGTGAACCGACCGTACGATCTTCTTCAAACTTGCAGGAGTGCTCTCGATTGGCGACACGAGCATTCTCTGCAAGTTTCATAAACTTCGTACGGCTGGAAGGGGAGATAGACACAAATTGTCATCTACAACGCAGTTTCCGCACAGCGACCAAGTCCCGTCGTAGCTGTATGTAAGTTCATTGAGAAATGCGAACCGACCGACGGTCTTCTTCAAACTTGCAGGGGTGCTCTCGATTGGCGACACGAGCATTCTCTACAAGTTTCATAAACTTCGTACGGCTGGAAGGGTAGTTAGACCCAAATTTTTATCATCCGAATTTCCGCTCAGCGACAAAGTCCCTTCGTAGCTGCATGTAAGTTCATCGAGAAATCTGAACCGACCGTACGATCATCTTCAAACTTGCAGGAGTGCTCTCGATTGGCGACACGAGCATTCTCTACAAGTTTCATAAACTTCGTACGGCTGGAAGGGGAGTTAGACACAAATTGTCATCTACAACGCAGTTTTCGCTCAGCGACCAAGTCCCGTCGTAGCTGTATGTAAGTTCATCGAGAAATGCGCACCGACCGACGGTCTTCTTCAAACTTGCAGGAGTGCTCTCGATTGGCGACACGAGCATTCTCTACAAGTTTCATAAACTTCGTACGGCTGAAAGGGGAGTTAGACACAAATTGTCATCATCCGAATTTCCGCTCAGCGACCAAGTCCCTTCGTAGCTGCATGTAAGTTCATCGAGAATCCTGAACCGACCGTACGATCATCTTCAAACTTGCAGGAGTGCTCTCGATTGGCGACACGAGCATTGTGTACAAGTCTCATAAACTTCGTACGGCTGGAAGGGGACTTAGACACAAATTGTCATCATCCGAATTTCCGCTCAGCGACCAATTGCCTTCGTAGCTGCATGTAAATTCATCGAGAAATCTGAACCGACCGTACGATCATCTTCAAACTTGCAGGAGTGCTCTCGATTGGCGACACGAGCATTCTCTACAAGTTTCATAAACTTCGTACGGCTGGAAGGGGACTTAGACACAAATTGTCATCTACAACGCAGTTTCCGCTCAGCGACCAAGTCCCGTCGTAGCTGCATGTAAGTTCATCGAGAAATGTGAACCGACCGTTTGATCTTCTTCAAACTTGCAGGAGTGCTCTCGATTGGCGACACGAGCAATTTGTACAAGTTTCATAAACTTCGTACGGCTGGAAGGGGAGTTAGACACAAATTGTCATCTACAACGCAGTACTGAATAGTTCACGTTCAGCGACTAAGTCCAGTCGTAGGTGTATGTAAGTTCATCGAGAAATGCGAACCGATCGTACGATCTTCTTCAAACTTGCAGGAGTGCTCTCGATTGACGACACGAGCATGCTGTACAAGTTTCATAAACTTCGTACGGTTGGAAGCGGAGTTTGAAAAAAATTTTCATCATCCGAATTTCCGCTCAGCGACCAAGTCCCTTCGTAGCTGCATGTAAGTACATCGAGGAAATCTGAACCGACCGTACGATCATCTTCAAACTTGCAGGAGTGCTCTCGATTGGCGACACGAGCATTCTCTACAAGTTTCATAAACTTCGTATGGCTGGAAGGGGAGTTAGACACAAATTGTCATCATCCGAATTTCCGCTGAGCGACCAAGTCCCTTCGTAGCTGCATGTAAGTTCATCGAGAAATCTGAACCGACCTTACGATCCTCTTCAAACATGCTGGAGTGCTCTCGATTGGCGACACGAGCATGCTGTACAAGTTTCATAAACTTCGTACGGCTGGAAGCGGAGTTTGAAAAAAAATGTCATCATCCGAATTACAACGCAGTTTCCGCTCAGCGACCAAGTCCCGTCGTAGCTGTATGTAAGTTCATCGAGAAATGCGAACCGACCGTACGATCTCCTTCACACTTGCAGGAGTGCTCTCGATTGGCGACACGAGCATTCTCTAGAAGTTTCATAAACTTCGTACGGCTGGAAGGGGAGTTAGACATAAATTGTCATCATCCGAATTTCCGCTCAGCGACCAAGTCCCTTCGTAGCTGCATGTAAGTTCATCGAGAAATCTGAACCGATCGTACTCTTGATTGACGACACGAGCATGCTGTACAAGTTTCATAAACTTCGTACGGCTGGAAGCGGAGTTTGAAAAAAATTGTCATCATCCGAATTTCCGCTCAGCGACCAAGTCCCTTCGTAGCTGCATGTAAGTTCATCGAGAAATCTGAACCGACCGTACGATCATCTTCAAACTTGCAGGAGTGCTCTCGATTGGCGACGCGAGCATTCTGTACAAGTTTCATAAACTTCGTACGGCTGGAAGCGGAGTTTGAAAAAAATTGTCATCATCCGAATTTCCGCTCAGCGACCAAGTCCCTTCGTAGCTGCATGTAAGTACATCGAGGAAATCTGAACCGACCGTACGATCATCTTCAAACTTGCAGGAGTGCTCTCGATTGGCGACACGAGCATTCTGTACAAGTTTCATAAACTTCGTACCCCTGGAAGGGGAGTTAGACACAAATTGTCATCTACAACGCAGTACTGGATAGTTCCCGTTCAGCGACAAAGTCCCTTCGTAGCTGCATGTAAGTTCATCGAGAAATCTGAACCGACGTTACGATCATCTTCAAACTTGCTGGAGTGCTCTCGATTGGCGACACGAGCATGCTGTACAAGTTTCATAAACTTCGTACGGCTGGAAGCGGAGTTTCAAAAAAAATGTCATCATCCGAATTACAACGCAGTTTCCGCTCAGCGACCAAGTCCCGTCGTAGCTGTATGTAAGTTCATCGAGAAATGCGAACCGACCGTACGATCTCCTTCACACTTGCAGGAGTGCTCTCGATTGGCGACACGAGCATTCTCTAGAAGTTTCATAAACTTCGTACGGCTGGAAGGGGAGATAGACACACATTGTCATCTACAACGCAGTATCCGCTCAGCAACCAAGTCCCGTCGTAGCTGCATGTAAGTTCAGCGAGAAATGCGAACCGACCGTACGATCTTCTTCAAACTTGCAGGAGTGCTCTCGATTGGCGACACGAGCATTCTCTACAAGTTTCATAAACTTCGTATGGCTGGAAGGGGAGTTAGACACAAATTGTCATCATCCGAATTTCCGCTGAGCGACCAAGTCCCTTCGTAGCTGCATGTAAGTTCATCGAGAAATCTGAACCGACCGTACGATCATCTTCAAACTTGCTGGAGTGCTCTCGATTGGCGACACGAGCATGCTGTACAAGTTTCATAAACTTCGTACGGCTGGAAGCGGAGTTTGAAAAAAAATGTCATCATCCGAATTACAACGTAGTATCCGCTCAGCGACCAAGTCCCTTCGTAGCTGCATGTAAGTACATCGAGGAAATCTGAACCGACCGTACGATCATCTTCAAACTTGCAGGAGTGCTCTCGATTGGCGACACGAGCATTGTGTACAAGTTTCATAAACTTCGTACACCTGGAAGGGGAGTTAGACACAAATTGTCATCTACAACGCAGTACTGGATAGTTCCCGTTCAGCGACAATGTCCCTTCGTAGCTGCAAGTAAGTTCATCGAGAAATCTGAACCGACCTTACGATCATCTTCAAACTTGCTGGAGTGCTCTCGATTGGCGACACGAGCATGCTGTACAAGTTTCATAAACTTCGTACGGCTGGAAGCGGAGTTTGAAAAAAAATGTCATCATCCGAATTACAACGCAGTTTCCGCTCAGCGACCAAGTCCCGTCGTAGCTGTATGTAAGTTCATCGAGAAATGCGAACCGACCGTACGATCTCCTTCACACTTGCAGGAGTGCTCTCGATTGGCGACACGAGCATTCTCTAGAAGTTTCATAATCTTCGTACGGCTGGAAGGGGAGATAGACTCAAATTGTCATCTACAACGCAGTATCCGCTCAGCGACCAAGTCCCATCGTAGGTGTATGTAAGTTCATCGAGAAATCTGAACCGACCGTATGATCATCTTCAAACTTGCAGGAGTACTCTCGATTGGCGACACGAGCATTCTCTATAAGTTTCATAAACTTCGTACGGCTGGGAGGGGAGTTAGCCAAAATTGTCATCATCCGAATTTCCGCTCAGCGACCAAGTCCCTTCGTAGCTGCATGTAAGTTCATCGAGAAATCTGAACCGACCGTACGATCATCTTCAATCTTGCAGGAGTGCTCTCGATTGGCGACACGAGCATTCTCTACGAGTTTCATAAACTTCTTACGGCTGGAAGCGGAGTTAGACACAAATTGTCATCTACAACGCAGTACTGGATAGTTCCCGTTCTGCGACTAAGTCCCGTCGTAGGTGAATGTAAGTTCATCGAGAAATCTGAACCGACCGTATGATCATCTTCAAACTTGCAGGAGTACTCTCGATTGGCGACACGAGCATTCTCTATAAGTTTCATAAACTTCGTACGGCTGGGAGAGGTGTTAGACAAAAATTGTCATCATCCGAATTTCCGCTCAGCGACCAAGTCCCTTCGTAGCTGCATGTAAGTACATCGAGGAAATCTGAACCGACCGTACGATCATCTTCAAACTTGCAGGAGTGCTCTCGATTGGCGACACGAGCATTCTGTACAAGTTTCATAAACTTCGTACGCCTGGAAGGGGAGTTAGACACAAATTGTCATCTCCAACGCAGTTTCCGCTCAGCGACCAAGTCCCGTCGTAGCTGTATGTAAGTTCATCGAGAAATGCGAACCGATCGTACGATCTTCGTCAAACCTGCAGGTGTGCTCTCGATTGACGACACGAGCAGTACAAGTTTCATAAACTTCGTACGGCTGGAAGCGGAGTTTGAAAAAAAATGTCATCATCCGAATTTCCGCTCGCGACCAAGTCCCTTCGTAGCTGCATGTAAGTTCATCAAGAAATCTGAACCGACCGTACGATCATCTTCAAACTTGCAGGAGTGCTCTCGATTGGCGACACGAGCATTCTGTACAAGTCTCATAAACTTCGTACGGCTGGAAGGGGAGTTAGACAAAAATTGTCATCAACAACGCAGTTTCCGCTCAGCGACCAAGTCCCGTCGTAGCTGTATGTAAGTTCATCGAGAAATGCGAACCGACCGTACGATCTCCTTCACACTTGCAGGAGTGCTCTCGATTGGCGACACGAGCATTCTCTAGAAGTTTCATAAACTTCGTACGGCTGGAAGGGGAGTTAGACATAAATTGTCATCATCCGAATTTCCGCTCAGCGACCAAGTCCCTTCGTAGCTGCATGTAAGTTCATCGAGAAATCTGAACCGATCGTACTCTTGATTGACGACACGAGCATGCTGTACAAGTTTCATAAACTTCGTACGGCTGGAAGCGGAGTTTGAAAAAAATTGTCATCATCCGAATTTCCGCTCAGCGACCAAGTCCCTTCGTAGCTGCATGTAAGTTCATCGAGAAATCTGAACCGACCGTACGATCATCTTCAAACTTGCAGGAGTGCTCTCGATTGGCGACGCGAGCATTCTGTACAAGTTTCATAAACTTCGTACGGCTGGAAGCGGAGTTTGAAAAAAATTGTCATCATCCGAATTTCCGCTCAGCGACCAAGTCCCTTCGTAGCTGCATGTAAGTACATCGAGGAAATCTGAACCGACCGTACGATCATCTTCAAACTTGCAGGAGTGCTCTCGATTGGCGACACGAGCATTCTGTACAAGTTTCATAAACTTCGTACCCCTGGAAGGGGAGTTAGACACAAATTGTCATCTACAACGCAGTACTGGATAGTTCCCGTTCAGCGACAAAGTCCCTTCGTAGCTGCATGTAAGTTCATCGAGAAATCTGAACCGACGTTACGATCATCTTCAAACTTGCTGGAGTGCTCTCGATTGGCGACACGAGCATGCTGTACAAGTTTCATAAACTTCGTACGGCTGGAAGCGGAGTTTCAAAAAAAATGTCATCATCCGAATTACAACGCAGTTTCCGCTCAGCGACCAAGTCCCGTCGTAGCTGTATGTAAGTTCATCGAGAAATGCGAACCGACCGTACGATCTCCTTCACACTTGCAGGAGTGCTCTCGATTGGCGACACGAGCATTCTCTAGAAGTTTCATAAACTTCGTACGGCTGGAAGGGGAGATAGACACACATTGTCATCTACAACGCAGTATCCGCTCAGCAACCAAGTCCCGTCGTAGCTGCATGTAAGTTCAGCGAGAAATGCGAACCGACCGTACGATCTTCTTCAAACTTGCAGGAGTGCTCTCGATTGGCGACACGAGCATTCTCTACAAGTTTCATAAACTTCGTATGGCTGGAAGGGGAGTTAGACACAAATTGTCATCATCCGAATTTCCGCTGAGCGACCAAGTCCCTTCGTAGCTGCATGTAAGTTCATCGAGAAATCTGAACCGACCGTACGATCATCTTCAAACTTGCTGGAGTGCTCTCGATTGGCGACACGAGCATGCTGTACAAGTTTCATAAACTTCGTACGGCTGGAAGCGGAGTTTGAAAAAAAATGTCATCATCCGAATTACAACGTAGTATCCGCTCAGCGACCAAGTCCCTTCGTAGCTGCATGTAAGTACATCGAGGAAATCTGAACCGACCGTACGATCATCTTCAAACTTGCAGGAGTGCTCTCGATTGGCGACACGAGCATTGTGTACAAGTTTCATAAACTTCGTACACCTGGAAGGGGAGTTAGACACAAATTGTCATCTACAACGCAGTACTGGATAGTTCCCGTTCAGCGACAATGTCCCTTCGTAGCTGCAAGTAAGTTCATCGAGAAATCTGAACCGACCTTACGATCATCTTCAAACTTGCTGGAGTGCTCTCGATTGGCGACACGAGCATGCTGTACAAGTTTCATAAACTTCGTACGGCTGGAAGCGGAGTTTGAAAAAAAATGTCATCATCCGAATTACAACGCAGTTTCCGCTCAGCGACCAAGTCCCGTCGTAGCTGTATGTAAGTTCATCGAGAAATGCGAACCGACCGTACGATCTCCTTCACACTTGCAGGAGTGCTCTCGATTGGCGACACGAGCATTCTCTAGAAGTTTCATAATCTTCGTACGGCTGGAAGGGGAGATAGACTCAAATTGTCATCTACAACGCAGTATCCGCTCAGCGACCAAGTCCCATCGTAGGTGTATGTAAGTTCATCGAGAAATCTGAACCGACCGTATGATCATCTTCAAACTTGCAGGAGTACTCTCGATTGGCGACACGAGCATTCTCTATAAGTTTCATAAACTTCGTACGGCTGGGAGGGGAGTTAGCCAAAATTGTCATCATCCGAATTTCCGCTCAGCGACCAAGTCCCTTCGTAGCTGCATGTAAGTTCATCGAGAAATCTGAACCGACCGTACGATCATCTTCAATCTTGCAGGAGTGCTCTCGATTGGCGACACGAGCATTCTCTACGAGTTTCATAAACTTCTTACGGCTGGAAGCGGAGTTAGACACAAATTGTCATCTACAACGCAGTACTGGATAGTTCCCGTTCTGCGACTAAGTCCCGTCGTAGGTGAATGTAAGTTCATCGAGAAATCTGAACCGACCGTATGATCATCTTCAAACTTGCAGGAGTACTCTCGATTGGCGACACGAGCATTCTCTATAAGTTTCATAAACTTCGTACGGCTGGGAGAGGTGTTAGACAAAAATTGTCATCATCCGAATTTCCGGTCAGCGACCAAGTCCCTTCGTAGCTGCATGTAAGTACATCGAGGAAATCTGAACCGACCGTACGATCATCTTCAAACTTGCAGGAGTGCTCTCGATTGGCGACACGAGCATTCTGTACAAGTTTCATAAACTTCGTACGCCTGGAAGGGGAGTTAGACACAAATTGTCATCTCCAACGCAGTTTCCGCTCAGCGACCAAGTCCCGTCGTAGCTGTATGTAAGTTCATCGAGAAATGCGAACCGATCGTACGATCTTCGTCAAACCTGCAGGTGTGCTCTCGATTGACGACACGAGCAGTACAAGTTTCATAAACTTCGTACGGCTGGAAGCGGAGTTTGAAAAAAAATGTCATCATCCGAATTTCCGCTCGCGACCAAGTCCCTTCGTAGCTGCATGTAAGTTCATCAAGAAATCTGAACCGACCGTACGATCATCTTCAAACTTGCAGGAGTGCTCTCGATTGGCGACACGAGCATTCTGTACAAGTCTCATAAACTTCGTACGGCTGGAAGGGGAGTTAGACAAAAATTGTCATCAACAACGCAGTTTCCGCTCAGCGACCATGTCCCGTCGTAGCTGTATGTAAGTTCATCGAGAAATGCGAACCGACCGTACGATCTTCTTCAAACTTGCAGGAGTGCTCTCGATTGACGACACGAGCATGCTGTACAAGTTTCATAAACTTCGTTCGGCTGGAAGCGGAGTTTGAAAAAAATTTTCATCATCCGAATTTCCGCTCAGCGACCAAGTCCCTTCGTAGCTGCATGTAAGTTCATCGAGAAATCTGAACCGACCGTACGATCATCTTCAAACTTGCAGGAGTGCTCTCGATTGGCGACACGAGCATTCTGTACAAGTCTCATAAACTTCGTACGGCTGGAAGGGGAGTTAGACAAAAATTGTCATCAACAACGCAGTTTCCGCTCAGCGACCATGTCCCGTCGTAGCTGTATGTAAGTTCATCGAGAAATCTGAACCGATCGTACTCTCGATTCACGACACGAGCATGCTGTACAAGTTTCATAAACTTCGTACGGCTGGAAGCGGAGTTTGAAAAAAATTGTCATCATCCGAATTTCCGCTCAGCGACCAAGTCCCTTCGCAGCTGCATATAAGTTCATCGAGAAATGTGAACCGACCGTTTGATCTTCTTCAAACTTGCAGGAGTGCTCTCGATTGGCGACACGAGCATTCTGTACAAGTTTCATAAACTTCATACGGCTGGAAGGGGAGTTAGACACAAATTGTCATCTACAACGCAGTACTGGATAGTTCCCGTTCAGCGACTAAGTCCCGTCGTAGGTGTATGTAAGTTCATCCAGAAATGTGAACCGACCGTACGATCTTCTTCAAACTTGCAGGAGTGCTCTCGATTGGCGACACGAGCATTCTCTACAGGTTTCATAAACTTCGTACGGCTGGAAGGTGAGTTAGACACAAATTGTCATCATCCGAATTTCCGCTCAGCGTCCAAGTCCCTTCGTAGCTGCATGTAAGTTCATCGAAAAATCTGAACCGACCATACGATCATCTTCAAACTTGCAGGAGTGCTCTCGATTGGCGACACGAGCATTCTGAACAAGTTTCATAAACTTCCTACGGCTGGAAGGGGAGTTAGACACAAATGGTCATCTACAACGCAGTACTGGATAGTTCCCGTTCAGCGACTAAGTCCCGTCGTAGCTGCATGTAACTTCATCGAGAAATGTGAACCGACCGTTTGATCTTCTTCAAACTTGCAGGAGTGCTCTCGATTGGCGACACGAGCATTCTGTACAAGTTTCATAAACTTCGTACGGCTGGAAGGGGAGTTAGACACAAATTGTCATCTACAACGCAGTACTGGATAGTTCACGTTCAGCGACTACGTCCAGTCGTAGGTGTATGTAAGTTCATCGAGAAATGTGAACCGACCGTACGATCTTCTTCAAACTTGCAGGAGTGCTCTCGATTGGCGACACGAGCATTCTCTACAAGTTTCATAAACTTCGTACGGCTGCAAGGTGAGTTAGACACAAATTGTCATCATCCGAATTTCCGCTCAGCGTCCAAGTCCCTTCGTAGCTGCATGTAAGTTCATCGAGAAATCTGAATCGACCGTACGATCATCTTCAAACTTGCAGGAGTGCTCTCGATTGGCGACACGAGCATTCTGAACAAGTTTTATAAACTTCCTACGGCTGGAAGGGGAGTTAGACACAAATGGTCATCTACGACGCAGTACTGGATAGTTCCCGTTCAGCGACTAAGTCCCGTCGTAGGTGTATGTACGTTCATCGAGAAATGTGAACCGACCGTACGATCTTCTTCAAACTTGCAGGAGTGCTCTCGATTGGCGACACGAGCATTCTCTACAAGTTTCATAAACTTCGTACGGCTGGAAGGGGACTTAGACACAAATTGTCATCTACAACGCAGTTTCCGCTCAGCGACCAAGTCCCGTCGTAGCTGTATGTAAGTTCATCGAGAAATGCGAACCGACCGACGTTCTTCTTCAAACTTGCAGGAGTACTCTCGATTGGCGACACGAGCATTCTCTACAAGTTTCATAAACTTCGTACAGCTGGAAGGGGAGTTAGACACAAATTGTCATCATCCGAATTTCCGCTCAGCGACCAAGTGCCTTCGTAGCTGCATGTAAGTTCATCGAGAAATCTGAACCGACCGTACGATCATCTTCAAACATGCAGGAGTGCTCTCGATTGGCGACACGAGCATTCTGTACAAGTCTCATAAACTTCGTACGGCTGGAAGGGGATTTAGACACAAATTGTTATGTACAACGCAGTTTCCTCTCAGCGACCAAGTCCCTTCGCAGCTGTATGTAAGTTCATCGAGAAATGCGAACCAACCGACGATCTTCTTCAAACTTGCAGGAGTGCTCTCGATTGGTGACACAAGGATTCTCTACAAGTTTCATAAACTTCGTACGGCTGGAAGGGGAGATAGACACAAATTGTCATCTACAACCCAGTTTCCGCTCAGCGACCAAGTCCCTTCGTAGCTGCATGTAAGTTCATCGGGAAATCTGAACCGACCGTACGATCATCTTCAAACTTGCAGGAGTGCTCTCGATTGGCGACACGAGCATTCTGTACAAGTTTCATAAACTTCGTACGGCTGGAAGGGGAGTTTGAAAAAAATTGTCATCATCCGATTTTCCCCTCAGCGACCAAGTCCCTTCGTAGCTGCATGTAAGTTCATCGAGAAATCTGAAACGACCGTACGATCATCTTCAAACTTACAGGAGTGCCCTCGAATGGCGACACGAGCATTCTCTACATGTTTCATAAACTACGTACGGCTGGAAGGGGAGTTAGACACAAATTGTCATCTACAACGCAGTACTGGATAGTTCCCGTTCAGCGACTAAGTCCCGTCGTAGCTGCATGTAAGTTCATCGAGAAATCTGAACCGACCGTACGCTCATCTTCAAACTTGCAGGAGTGCTCTCGATTGGCGACACGAGCATTCTCTACAAGTTTCATAAACTTCGTACGGCTGGAAGGGGAGTTAGACACAAATTATCATCTACAACGCAGTACTGGATAGTTCCCGTTCAGCGACAAAGTCTCGTCGTAGCTGTATGTAAGTTCATCGAGAAATGTGAACCGACCGTACGATCTTCTTCAACCTTGCAGGAGTGCTCTCGATTGGCGACACGAGCATTCTCTACAAGTTTCATAAACTTCGTACGGCTGGAAGGGGAGATAGACACAAATTGTCATCTACAACGCAGTTTCCGCTCAGCGACCAAGTCTCGTCGTAGCTGCATGTAAGTTCATCGAGAAATCTGAACCGACCGTACGATCATCTTCAAACTTGCAGGAGTGCTCTCGATTGGCGACACGAGCATTCTGTACAAGTTTCATAAACTTCATACGGCTGGAAGGGGAGTTAGACACAAATTGTCATCTACAACGCAGTACTGGATAGTTCCCGTTCAGCGACTAAGTCCCGTCGTAGGTGTATGTAAGTTCATCCAGAAATGTGAACCGACCGTACGATCTTCTTCAAACTTGCAGGAGTGCTCTCGATTGGCGACACGAGCATTCTCTACAGGTTTCATAAACTTCGTACGGCTGGAAGGTGAGTTAGACACAAATTGTCATCATCCGAATTTCCGCTCAGCGTCCAAGTCCCTTCGTAGCTGCATGTAAGTTCATCGAAAAATCTGAACCGACCATACGATCATCTTCAAACTTGCAGGAGTGCTCTCGATTGGCGACACGAGCATTCTGAACAAGTTTCATAAACTTCCTACGGCTGGAAGGGGAGTTAGACACAAATGGTCATCTACAACGCAGTACTGGATAGTTCCCGTTCAGCGACTAAGTCCCGTCGTAGCTGCATGTAACTTCATCGAGAAATGTGAACCGACCGTTTGATCTTCTTCAAACTTGCAGGAGTGCTCTCGATTGGCGACACGAGCATTCTGTACAAGTTTCATAAACTTCGTACGGCTGGAAGGGGAGTTAGACACAAATTGTCATCTACAACGCAGTACTGGATAGTTCACGTTCAGCGACTACGTCCAGTCGTAGGTGTATGTAAGTTCATCGAGAAATGTGAACCGACCGTACGATCTTCTTCAAACTTGCAGGAGTGCTCTCGATTGGCGACACGAGCATTCTCTACAAGTTTCATAAACTTCGTACGGCTGCAAGGTGAGTTAGACACAAATTGTCATCATCCGAATTTCCGCTCAGCGTCCAAGTCCCTTCGTAGCTGCATGTAAGTTCATCGAGAAATCTGAATCGACCGTACGATCATCTTCAAACTTGCAGGAGTGCTCTCGATTGGCGACACGAGCATTCTGAACAAGTTTTATAAACTTCCTACGGCTGGAAGGGGAGTTAGACACAAATGGTCATCTACGACGCAGTACTGGATAGTTCCCGTTCAGCGACTAAGTCCCGTCGTAGGTGTATGTACGTTCATCGACAAATGTGAACCGACCGTACGATCTTCTTCAAACTTGCAGGAGTGCTCTCGATTGGCGACACGAGCATTCTCTACAAGTTTCATAAACTTCGTACGGCTGGAAGGGGACTTAGACACAAATTGTCATCTACAACGCAGTTTCCGCTCAGCGACCAAGTCCCGTCGTAGCTGTATGTAAGTTCATCGAGAAATGCGAACCGACCGACGTTCTTCTTCAAACTTGCAGGAGTACTCTCGATTGGCGACACGAGCATTCTCTACAAGTTTCATAAACTTCGTACAGCTGGAAGGGGAGTTAGACACAAATTGTCATCATCCGAATTTCCGCTCAGCGACCAAGTGCCTTCGTAGCTGCATGTAAGTTCATCGAGAAATCTGAACCGACCGTACGATCATCTTCAAACATGCAGGAGTGCTCTCGATTGGCGACACGAGCATTCTGTACAAGTCTCATAAACTTCGTACGGCTGGAAGGGGATTTAGACACAAATTGTCATGTACAACGCAGTTTCCTCTCAGCGACCAAGTCCCTTCGCAGCTGTATGTAAGTTCATCGAGAAATGCGAACCAACCGACGATCTTCTTCAAACTTGCAGGAGTGCTCTCGATTGGTGACACAAGGATTCTCTACAAGTTTCATAAACTTCGTACGGCTGGAAGGGGAGATAGACACAAATTGTCATCTACAACGCAGTTTCCGCTCAGCGACCAAGTCCCTTCGTAGCTGCATGTAAGTTCATCGGGAAATCTGAACCGACCGTACGATCATCTTCAAACTTGCAGGAGTGCTCTCGATTGGCGACACGAGCATTCTGTACAAGTTTCATAAACTTCGTACGGCTGGAAGGGGAGTTAGACACAAATTATCATCTACAACGCAGTACTGGATTGTTCCCGTTCAGCGACTAAGACCCGTCGTAGTTGTATGTAAGTTCATCGAGAAATGTGAACCGACCGTACGATCTTCTTCAAACTTGCAGGAGTGCTCTCGATTGGCGACACGAGCATTCTCTACAAGTTTCAAAAACTTCGTACGGCTGGAAGGGGAGTTAGACACAAATTGTCATCTACAACGCAGTACTGGATAGTTCCCGTTCAGCGACAAAGTCCCGTCGTAGCTGCATGTAAGTTCATCGAGAAATGTGAACCGACCGTACGATCTTCTTCAAACGTGCAGGAGTGCTCTCGATTGGCGACACGAACATGCTGTACAAGTTTCATAAACTTCGTACGGCTGGAAGCGGAGTTTGAAAATAATTGTCATCGTCCGAAATTCCGCTCAGCGACCAAGTCCCTTCGTAGCTGCATGTAAGTTCATCGAGAAATCTGAACCGACCGTACGATCATCTTCAAACTTGCAGGAGTGCTCTCGATTGGCGACACGAGCATTCTGTACAAGTTTCATAAACTTCGTATGGCTGGAAGGGGAGTTAGACACAAATTGTCATCTACATGCAGTACTGGATAGTTCCCGTTCAGCGACTAAGTCCCGTCGTAGGTGTATGTAAGTTCATCGAGAAATGTGAACCGACCGTACGATCTTCTTCAAACGTGCAGGAGTGCTCTCGATTGGCGACACGAGCATTCTCTACAAGTTTCATAAACTTTGTACGGCAGGAAGGGGAGTTAGACACAAATTTTCATCTACAACGCAATACTGGATAGTTCCCGTTCAGCGACAAAGTCCCGTCGTAGCTGTATATAAGTTCATCGAGAAATGTGAACCGACCGTACGATCTTCTTCAACCTTGCAGGAGTGCTCTCGATTGGCGACACGAGCATTCTCTACAAATTTCATGAACTTCGTACTGCTGGAAGGGGAGTTAGACACAAATTGTTATCTAGAACGCAGTACTGGATAGTTCCCGTTCAGCGACAAAGTCCCGTCGTAGCTGTATGTAAGTTCATCGAGAAATGTGAACCGACTGTACGATCTTATTCAAACTTGCAGGAGTGCTCTCGATTGGCGACACGAGCATTCTCTACAAGTTTCATAAACTTCGTACGGCTGGAAGGGGAGTTAGACACAAATTGTCATCTACAACGCAGTACTGGATAGTTCCCGTTCAGCGTCAAAGTCCCGTCGTAGCTGTATGTAAGTTCATCGAGAAATGTGAACCGGCCGTACGATCTTCTTCAAACTTGGAGGAGTGCTCTCGATTGGCGACACGAGCATTCTCTACAAGTTTCATAAATTTCGTACGGCTGGAAGGGGAGTTAGACACAAATTGTCATGTACAACGCAGTTTCCGCTCAGCGACTAAGTCCCTTCGTAGCTGCATGTAAGTTCATCGAGAAATCTGAACCGACCGTACGATCATCTTCAAACTTGCAGGAGTGCTCTCGATTGGCGACACGAGCATTCTGTACAAGTTTCATAAACTTCGTACGGCTGGAAGGGGAGTTAGACACAAATTATCATCTACAACGCAGTACTGGATTGTTCCCGTTCAGCGACTAAGACCCGTCGTAGTTGTATGTAAGTTCATCGAGAAATGTCAACCGACCGTACGATCTTCTTCAAACTTGCAGGAGTGCTCTCGATTGGCGACACGAGCATTCTCTACAAGTTTCATAAACTTTGTACGGCTGGAAGGGGAGTTAGACACAAATTGTCATCTACAACGCAGGACTGGATAGTTCCCGTTCAGCGACAAAGTCCCGTCGTAGATGTTTGTAAGTTCATCGAGAAATGTCAACCGACCGTACGATCTTCTTCAAACTTGCAAGAGTGCTGTCGAATGTCGACGCGAGCATTCTGTACAAGTTTCATAAACTTCGTACGGCTGGAAGGGGAGTTAGACACAAATTGTCATCTACAACGCAGTACTGGATAGTTCCCGTTCAGCGACAAAGTCCCGTCGTAGCTGTATGTGAGTTCATCGAGAAATGTGAACCGACCGTACGATCTTCTTCAAACTTGCAGGAGTGCTCTCGATTGGCGACACGAGCATTCTCTACAAGTTTCATAAACTTCGTACGGCTGGAAGGGGAGTTAGACACAAATTATCATCTACAACGCAGTACTGGATTGTTCCCGTTCAGCGACTAAGACCCGTCGTATGTTGTATGTAAGTTCATCGAGAAATGTGAACCGACCGCTCGATCTTCTTCAAACTTGCAGGAGTGCTCTCGATTGGCGACACGAGCATTCTCTACAAGTTTCATAAACTTCGTACGGCTGGAAGGGGAGTTAGACACAAATTGTCATCTACAACGCAGTACTGGATAGTTCCCGTTCAGCGACAAAGTCCCGTCGTAGCTGCATGTAAGTTCATCGAGAAATCTGAACCGACCGTGCGATCATCTTCAAACTTGCAGGAGTGCTCTCGATTGGCGACACGAGCATTCTGTACAAGTTTCATAAACTTCGTACGGCTGGAAGGGGAGTTAGACACAAATTGTTATCTACAACGCAGTACTGGATAGTACCCGTTCAGCGACTAAGTCCCGTCGTAGCTGTATGAAAGTTCATCGAGAAATGCGAACCGACCGTACAATCTTCTTCAAACTTGCAGGAGTGCTCTCGATTGACGACACGAACATGCTGTACAAGTTTCATAAACTTTGTACGGCAGGAAGGGGAGTTAGACACAAATTTTCATCTACAACGCAATACTGGATAGTTCCCGTTCAGCGACAAAGTCCCGTCGTAGCTGTATATAAGTTCATCGAGAAATGTGAACCGACCGTACGATCTTCTTCAACCTTGCAGGAGTGCTCTCGATTGGCGACACGAGCATTCTCTACAAATTTCATGAACTTCGTACTGCTGGAAGGGGAGTTAGACACAAATTGTTATCTAGAACGCAGTACTGGATAGTTCCCGTTCAGCGACAAAGTCCCGTCGTAGCTGTATGTAAGTTCATCGAGAAATGTGAACCGACTGTACGATCTTCTTCAAACTTGCAGGAGTGCTCTCGATTGGCGACACGAGCATTCTCTACAAGTTTCATAAACTTCGTACGGCTGGAAGGGGAGTTAGACACAAATTGTCATCTACAACGCAGTACTGGATAGTTCCCGTTCAGCGTCAAAGTCCCGTCGTAGCTGTATGTAAGTTCATCGAGAAATGTGAACCGGCCGTACGATCTTCTTCAAACTTGGAGGAGTGCTCTCGATTGGCGACACGAGCATTCTCTACAAGTTTCATAAATTTCGTACGGCTGGAAGGGGAGTTAGACACAAATTGTCATGTACAAAGCAGTTTCCGCTCAGCGACTAAGTCCCTTCGTAGCTGCATGTAAGTTCATCGAGAAATCTGAACCGACCGTACGATCATCTTCAAACTTGCAGGAGTGCTCTCGATTGGCGACACGAGCATTCTGTACAAGTTTCATAAACTTCGTACGGCTGGAAGGGGAGTTAGACACAAATTATCATCTACAACGCAGTACTGGATTGTTCCCGTTCAGCGACTAAGACCCGTCGTAGTTGTATGTAAGTTCATCGAGAAATGTGAACCGACCGTACGATCTTCTTCAAACTTGCAGGAGTGCTCTCGATTGGCGACACGAGCATTCTCTACAAGTTTCATAAACTTTGTACGGCTGGAAGGGGAGTTAGACACAAATTGTCATCTACAACGCGGGACTGGATAGTTCCCGTTCAGCGACAAAGTCCCGTCGTAGATGTTTGTAAGTTCATCGAGAAATGTCAACCGACCGTACGATCTTCTTCAAACTTGCAAGAGTGCTGTCGAATGTCGAGGCGAGCATTCTGTACAAGTTTCATAAACTTCGTACGGCTGGAAGGGGAGTTAGACACAAATTGTCATCTACAACGCAGTACTGGATAGTTCCCGTTCAGCGACAAAGTCCCGTCGTAGCTGTATGTGAGTTCATCGAGAAATGTGAACCGACCGTACGATCTTCTTCAAACTTGCAGGAGTGCTCTCGATTGGCGACACGAGCATTCTCTACAAGTTTCATAAACTTCGTACGGCTGGAAGGGGAGTTAGACACAAATTATCATCTACAACGCAGTACTGGATTGTTCCCGTTCAGCGACTAAGACCCGTCGTATGTTGTATGTAAGTTCATCGAGAAATGTGAACCGACCGCTCGATCTTCTTCAAACTTGCAGGAGTGCTCTCGATTGGCGACACGAGCATTCTCTACAAGTTTCATAAACTTCGTACGGCTGGAAGGGGAGTTAGACACAAATTGTCATCTACAACGCAGTACTGGATAGTTCCCGTTCAGCGACAAAGTCCCGTCGTAGCTGCATGTAAGTTCATCGAGAAATCTGAACCGACCGTGCGATCATCTTCAAACTTGCAGGAGTGCTCTCGATTGGCGACACGAGCATTCTCTACAAGTTTCATAAATTTCGTACGGCTGGAAGGGGAGTTAGACACAAATTTTCATCTACAACGCAATACTGGATAGTTCCCGTTCAGCGACAAAGTCCCGTCGTAGCTGTATATAAGTTCATCGAGAAATGTGAACCGACCGTACGATCTTCTTCAACCTTGCAGGAGTGCTCTCGATTGGCGACACGAGCATTCTCTACAAATTTCATGAACTTCGTACTGCTGGAAGGGGAGTTAGACACAAATTGTTATCTAGAACGCAGTACTGGATAGTTCCCGTTCAGCGACAAAGTCCCGTCGTAGCTGTATGTAAGTTCATCGAGAAATGTGAACCGACTGTACGATCTTCTTCAAACTTGCAGGAGTGCTCTCGATTGGCGACACGAGCATTCTCTACAAGTTTCATAAACTTCGTACGGCTGGAAGGGGAGTTAGACACAAATTGTCATCTACAACGCAGTACTGGATAGTTCCCGTTCAGCGTCAAAGTCCCGTCGTAGCTGTATGTAAGTTCATCGAGAAATGTGAACCGGCCGTACGATCTTCTTCAAACTTGGAGGAGTGCTCTCGATTGGCGACACGAGCATTCTCTACAAGTTTCATAAATTTCGTACGGCTGGAAGGGGAGTTAGACACGAATTGTCATGTACAAAGCAGTTTCCGCTCAGCGACTAAGTCCCTTCGTAGCTGCATGTAAGTTCATCGAGAAATCTGAACCGACCGTACGATCATCTTCAAACTTGCAGGAGTGCTCTCGATTGGCGACACGAGCATTCTGTACAAGTTTCATAAACTTCGTACGGCTGGAAGGGGAGTTAGACACAAATTATCATCTACAACGCAGTACTGGATTGTTCCCGTTCAGCGACTAAGACCCGTCGTAGTTGTATGTAAGTTCATCGAGAAATGTGAACCGACCGTACGATCTTCTTCAAACTTGCAGGAGTGCTCTCGATTGGCGACACGAGCATTCTCTACAAGTTTCATAAACTTTGTACGGCTGGAAGGGGAGTTAGACACAAATTGTCATCTACAACGCGGGACTGGATAGTTCCCGTTCAGCGACAAAGTCCCGTCGTAGATGTTTGTAAGTTCATCGAGAAATGTCAACCGACCGTACGATCTTCTTCAAACTTGCAAGAGTGCTGTCGAATGTCGAGGCGAGCATTCTGTACAAGTTTCATAAACTTCGTACGGCTGGAAGGGGAGTTAGACACAAATTGTCATCTACAACGCAGTACTGGATAGTTCCCGTTCAGCGACAAAGTCCCGTCGTAGCTGTATGTGAGTTCATCGAGAAATGTGAACCGACCGTACGATCTTCTTCAAACTTGCAGGAGTGCTCTCGATTGGCGACACGAGCATTCTCTACAAGTTTCATAAACTTCGTACGGCTGGAAGGGGAGTTAGACACAAATTATCATCTACAACGCAGTACTGGATTGTTCCCGTTCAGCGACTAAGACCCGTCGTATGTTGTATGTAAGTTCATCGAGAAATGTGAACCGACCGCTCGATCTTCTTCAAACTTGCAGGAGTGCTCTCGATTGGCGACACGAGCATTCTCTACAAGTTTCATAAACTTCGTACGGCTGGAAGGGGAGTTAGACACAAATTGTCATCTACAACGCAGTACTGGATAGTTCCCGTTCAGCGACAAAGTCCCGTCGTAGCTGCATGTAAGTACATCGAGAAATCTGAACCGACCGTGCGATCATCTTCAAACTTGCAGGAGTGCTCTCGATTGGCGACACGAGCATTCTGTACAAGTTTCATAAACTTCGTACGGCTGGAAGGGGAGTTAGACACAAATTGTTATCTACAACGCAGTACTGGATAGTACCCGTTCAGCGACTAAGTCCCGTCGTAGCTGTATGAAAGTTCATCGAGAAATGCGAACCGACCGTACAATCTTCTTCAAACTTGCAGGAGTGCTCTCGATTGACGACACGAACATGGTGTACAAGTTTCATAAACTTCGTACGGCTGGAAGCGGAGTTTGAAAATAATTGTCATCTACAACGCAGGACTGGATAGTTCCCGTTCAGCGACAAAGTCCCGTCGTAGATGTTTGTAAGTTCATCGAGAAATGTCAACCGACCGTACGATCTTCTTCAAACTTGCAAGAGTGCTGTCGAATGTCGACGCGAGCATTCTCTACAAGTTTCATAAACTTCGTACGGCTGGAAGGGGAGTTAGACACAAATTATCATCTACAACGCAGTACTGGATTGTTCCCGTTCAGCGACTAAGACCCGTCGTATGTTGTATGTAAGTTCATCGAGAAATGTGAACCGATCGCTCGATCTTCTTCAAACTTGCAGGAGTGCTCTCGATTGGCGACACGAGCATTCTCTACAAGTTTCATAAACTTCGTACGGCTGGAAGGGGAGTTAGACACAAATTGTCATCTACAACGCAGTACTGGATAGTTCCCGTTCAGCGACAAAGTCCCGTCGTAGCTGCATGTAAGTTCATCGAGAAATCTGAACCGACCGTGCGATCATCTTCAAACTTGCAGGAGTG
Organism: Priocnemis perturbator; assembly: GCA_963942575.1. Lineage (NCBI taxonomy): Eukaryota > Metazoa > Arthropoda > Insecta > Hymenoptera > Pompilidae > Priocnemis > Priocnemis perturbator. The sequence goes on from CAWWDK010000433.1 coordinate 96,679, forward strand.
CTCTCGATTGGCGACACGAGCATTCTGTACAAGTTTCATAAACTTCGTACGGCTGGAAGGGGAGTTAGACACAAATTGTTATCTACAACGCAGTACTGGATAGTACCCGTTCAGCGACTAAGTCCCGTCGTAGCTGTATGAAAGTTCATCGAGAAATGCGAACCGACCGTACAATCTTCTTCAAACTTGCAGGAGTGCTCTCGATTGGCGACACGAGCATTCTCTACAAATTTCATGAACTTCGTACTGCTGGAAGGGGAGTTAGACACAAATTGTTATCTAGAACGCAGTACTGGATAGTTCCCGTTCAGCGACAAAGTCCCGTCGTAGCTGTATGTAAGTTCATCGAGAAATGTGAACCGACTGTACGATCTTATTCAAACTTGCAGGAGTGCTCTCGATTGGCGACACGAGCATTCTCTACAAGTTTCATAAACTTCGTACGGCTGGAAGGGGAGTTAGACACAAATTGTCATCTACAACGCAGTACTGGATAGTTCCCGTTCAGCGTCAAAGTCCCGTCGTAGCTGTATGTAAGTTCATCGAGAAATGTGAACCGGCCGTACGATCTTCTTCAAACTTGGAGGAGTGCTCTCGATTGGCGACACGAGCATTCTCTACAAGTTTCATAAATTTCGTACGGCTGGAAGGGGAGTTAGACACAAATTGTCATGTACAACGCAGTTTCCGCTCAGCGACTAAGTCCCTTCGTAGCTGCATGTAAGTTCATCGAGAAATCTGAACCGACCGTACGATCATCTTCAAACTTGCAGGAGTGCTCTCGATTGGCGACACGAGCATTCTGTACAAGTTTCATAAACTTCGTACGGCTGGAAGGGGAGTTAGACACAAATTATCATCTACAACGCAGTACTGGATTGTTCCCGTTCAGCGACTAAGACCCGTCGTAGTTGTATGTAAGTTCATCGAGAAATGTGAACCGACCGTACGATCTTCTTCAAACTTGCAGGAGTACTCTCGATTGGCGACACGAGCATTCTCTACAAGTTTCATAAACTTTGTACGGCTGGAAGGGGAGTTAGACACAAATTGTCATCTACAACGCAGGACTGGATAGTTCCCGTTCAGCGACAAAGTCCCGTCGTAGATGTTTGTAAGTTCATCGAGAAATGTCAACCGACCGTACGATCTTATTCAAACTTGCAAGAGTGCTGTCGAATGTCGACGCGAGCATTCTGTACAAGTTTCATAAACTTCGTACGGCTGGAAGGGGAGTTAGACACAAATTGTCATCTACAACGCAGTACTGGATAGTTCCCGTTCAGCGACAAAGTCCCGTCGTAGCTGTATGTGAGTTCATCGAGAAATGTGAACCGACCGTACGATCTTCTTCAAACTTGCAGGAGTGCTCTCGATTGGCGACACGAGCATTCTCTACAAGTTTCATAAACTTCGTACGGCTGGAAGGGGAGTTAGACACAAATTATCATCTACAACGCAGTACTGGATTGTTCCCGTTCAGCGACTAAGACCCGTCGTATGTTGTATGTAAGTTCATCGAGAAATGTGAACCGACCGCTCGATCTTCTTCAAACTTGCAGGAGTGCTCTCGATTGGCGACACGAGCATTCTCTACAAGTTTCATAAACTTCGTACGGCTGGAAGGGGAGTTAGACACAAATTGTCATCTACAACGCAGTACTGGATAGTTCCCGTTCAGCGACAAAGTCCCGTCGTAGCTGCATGTAAGTTCATCGAGAAATCTGAACCGACCGTGCGATCATCTTCAAACTTGCAGGAGTGCTCTCGATTGGCGACACGAGCATTCTGTACAAGTTTCATAAACTTCGTACGGCTGGAAGGGGAGTTAGACACAAATTGTTATCTACAACGCAGTACTGGATAGTACCCGTTCAGCGACTAAGTCCCGTCGTAGCTGTATGAAAGTTCATCGAGAAATGCGAACCGACCGTACAATCTTCTTCAAACTTGCAGGAGTGCTCTCGATTGACGACACGAACATGCTGTACAAGTTTCATAAACTTCGTACGGCTGGAAGCGGAGTTTGAAAATAATTGTCATCTACAACGCAGGACTGGATAGTTCCCGTTCAGCGACAAAGTCCCGTCGTAGATGTTTGTAAGTTCATCCAGAAATGTCAACCGACCGTACGATCTTCTTCAAACTTGCAAGAGTGCTGTCGAATGTCGACGCGAGCATTCTGTACAAGTTTCATAAACTTCGTACGGCTGGAAGGGGAGTTAGACACAAATTGTCATCTACAACGCAGTACTGGATAGTTCCCGTTCAGCGACTAAGTCCCGTCGTAGCTGTATGAAAGTTCATCGAGAAATGCGAACCGACCGTACAATCTTCTTCAAACTTGCAGGAGTGCTCTCGATTGACGACACGAACATGCTGTACAAGTTTCATAAACTTCGTACGGCTGGAAGCGGAGTTTGAAAATAATTGTCATCTACAACGCAGGACTGGATAGTTCCCGTTCAGCGACAAAGTCCCGTCGTAGATGTTTGTAAGTTCATCGAGAAATGTCAACCGACCGTACGATCTTCTTCAAACTTGCAAGAGTGCTGTCGAATGTCGACGCGAGCATTCTCTACAAGTTTCATAAACTTCGTACGGCTGGAAGGGGAGTTAGACACAAATTATCATCTACAACGCAGTACTGGATTGTTCCCGTTCAGCGACTAAGACCCGTCGTATGTTGTATGTAAGTTCATCGAGAAATGTGAACCGACCGCTCGATCTTCTTCAAACTTGCAGGAGTGCTCTCGATTGGCGACACGAGCATTCTCTACAAGTTTCATAAACTTCGTACGGCTGGAAGGGGAGTTAGACACAAATTGTCATCTACAACGCAGTACTGGATAGTTCCCGTTCAGCGACAAAGTCCCGTCGTAGCTGCATGTAAGTTCATCGAGAAATCTGAACCGACCGTGCGATCATCTTCAAACTTGCAGGAGTGCTCTCGATTGGCGACACGAGCATTCTGTACAAGTTTCATAAACTTCGTACGGCTGGAAGGGGAGTTAGACACAAATTGTTATCTACAACGCAGTACTGGATAGTACCCGTTCAGCGACTAAGTCCCGTCGTAGCTGTATGAAAGTTCATCGAGAAATGCGAACCGACCGTACAATCTTCTTCAAACTTGCAGGAGTGCTCTCGATTGGCGACACGAGCATTCTCTACAAATTTCATGAACTTCGTACTGCTGGAAGGGGAGTTAGACACAAATTGTTATCTAGAACGCAGTACTGGATAGTTCCCGTTCAGCGACAAAGTCCCGTCGTAGCTGCATGTAAGTTCATCGAGAAATCTGAACCGACCGTACGATCATCTTCAAACTTGCAGGAGTGCTCTCGATTGGCGACACGAGCATTCTCTACAAGTTTCATAAACTTCGTACGGCTGGAAGGGGAGTTAGACACAAATTGTCATCTACAACGCAGTACTGGATAGTTCCCGTTCAGCGTCAAAGTCCCGTCGTAGCTGTATGTAAGTTCATCGAGAAATGTGAACCGGCCGTACGATCTTCTTCAAACTTGGAGGAGTGCTCTCGATTGGCGACACGAGCATTCTCTACAAGTTTCATAAATTTCGTACGGCTGGAAGGGGAGTTAGACACAAATTGTCATGTACAACGCAGTTTCCGCTCAGCGACTAAGTCCCTTCGTAGCTGCATGTAAGTTCATCGAGAAATCTGAACCGACCGTGCGATCATCTTCAAACTTGCAGGAGTGCTCTCGATTGGCGACACGAGCATTCTGTACAAGTTTCATAAACTTCGTACGGCTGGAAGCGGAGTTTGAAAATAATTGTCATCTACAACGCAGGACTGGATAGTTCCCGTTCAGCGACAAAGTCCCGTCGTAGATGTTTGTAAGTTCATCGAGAAATGTCAACCGACCGTACGATCTTCTTCAAACTTGCAAGAGTGCTGTCGAATGTCGACGCGAGCATTCTGTACAAGTTTCATAAACTTCGTACGGCTGGAAGGGGAGTTAGACACAAATTGTCATCTACAACGCAGTACTGGATAGTTCCCGTTCAGCGACAAAGTCCCGTCGTAGCTGTATGTGAGTTCATCGAGAAATGTGAACCGACCGTACGATCTTCTTCAAACTTGCAGGAGTGCTCTCGATTGGCGACACGAGCATTCTCTACAAGTTTCATAAACTTCGTACGGCTGGAAGGGGAGTTAGACACAAATTATCATCTACAACGCAGTACTGGATTGTTCCCGTTCAGCGACTAAGACCCGTCGTATGTTGTATGTAAGTTCATCGAGAAATGTGAACCGACCGCTCGATCTTCTTCAAACTTGCAGGAGTGCTCTCGATTGGCGACACGAGCATTCTCTACAAGTTTCATAAACTTCGTACGGCTGGAAGGGGAGTTAGACACAAATTGTCATCTACAACGCAGTACTGGATAGTTCCCGTTCAGCGACAAAGTCCCGTCGTAGCTGCATGTAAGTTCATCGAGAAATCTGAACCGACCGTGCGATCATCTTCAAACTTGCAGGAGTGCTCTCGATTGGCGACACGAGCATTCTGTACAAGTTTCATAAACTTCGTACGGCTGGAAGGGGAGTTAGACACAAATTGTTATCTACAACGCAGTACTGGATAGTACCCGTTCAGCGACTAAGTCCCGTCGTAGCTGTATGAAAGTTCATCGAGAAATGCGAACCGACCGTACAATCTTCTTCAAACTTGCAGGAGTGCTCTCGATTGACGACACGAACATGCTGTACAAGTTTCATAAACTTTGTACGGCAGGAAGGGGAGTTAGACACAAATTTTCATCTACAACGCAATACTGGATAGTTCCCGTTCAGCGACAAAGTCCCGTCGTAGCTGTATATAAGTTCATCGAGAAATGTGAACCGACCGTACGATCTTCTTCAACCTTGCAGGAGTGCTCTCGATTGGCGACACGAGCATTCTCTACAAATTTCATGAACTTCGTACTGCTGGAAGGGGAGTTAGACACAAATTGTTATCTAGAACGCAGTACTGGATAGTTCCCGTTCAGCGACAAAGTCCCGTCGTAGCTGTATGTAAGTTCATCGAGAAATGTGAACCGACTGTACGATCTTCTTCAAACTTGCAGGAGTGCTCTCGATTGGCGACACGAGCATTCTCTACAAGTTTCATAAACTTCGTACGGCTGGAAGGGGAGTTAGACACAAATTGTCATCTACAACGCAGTACTGGATAGTTCCCGTTCAGCGTCAAAGTCCCGTCGTAGCTGTATGTAAGTTCATCGAGAAATGTGAACCGGCCGTACGATCTTCTTCAAACTTGGAGGAGTGCTCTCGATTGGCGACACGAGCATTCTCTACAAGTTTCATAAATTTCGTACGGCTGGAAGGGGAGTTAGACACAAATTGTCATGTACAAAGCAGTTTCCGCTCAGCGACTAAGTCCCTTCGTAGCTGCATGTAAGTTCATCGAGAAATCTGAACCGACCGTACGATCATCTTCAAACTTGCAGGAGTGCTCTCGATTGGCGACACGAGCATTCTGTACAAGTTTCATAAACTTCGTACGGCTGGAAGGGGAGTTAGACACAAATTATCATCTACAACGCAGTACTGGATTGTTCCCGTTCAGCGACTAAGACCCGTCGTAGTTGTATGTAAGTTCATCGAGAAATGTGAACCGACCGTACGATCTTCTTCAAACTTGCAGGAGTGCTCTCGATTGGCGACACGAGCATTCTCTACAAGTTTCATAAACTTTGTACGGCTGGAAGGGGAGTTAGACACAAATTGTCATCTACAACGCGGGACTGGATAGTTCCCGTTCAGCGACAAAGTCCCGTCGTAGATGTTTGTAAGTTCATCGAGAAATGTCAACCGACCGTACGATCTTCTTCAAACTTGCAAGAGTGCTGTCGAATGTCGAGGCGAGCATTCTGTACAAGTTTCATAAACTTCGTACGGCTGGAAGGGGAGTTAGACACAAATTGTCATCTACAACGCAGTACTGGATAGTTCCCGTTCAGCGACAAAGTCCCGTCGTAGCTGTATGTGAGTTCATCGAGAAATGTGAACCGACCGTACGATCTTCTTCAAACTTGCAGGAGTGCTCTCGATTGGCGACACGAGCATTCTCTACAAGTTTCATAAACTTCGTACGGCTGGAAGGGGAGTTAGACACAAATTATCATCTACAACGCAGTACTGGATTGTTCCCGTTCAGCGACTAAGACCCGTCGTATGTTGTATGTAAGTTCATCGAGAAATGTGAACCGACCGCTCGATCTTCTTCAAACTTGCAGGAGTGCTCTCGATTGGCGACACGAGCATTCTCTACAAGTTTCATAAACTTCGTACGGCTGGAAGGGGAGTTAGACACAAATTGTCATCTACAACGCAGTACTGGATAGTTCCCGTTCAGCGACAAAGTCCCGTCGTAGCTGCATGTAAGTTCATCGAGAAATCTGAACCGACCGTGCGATCATCTTCAAACTTGCAGGAGTGCTCTCGATTGGCGACACGAGCATTCTCTACAAGTTTCATAAATTTCGTACGGCTGGAAGGGGAGTTAGACACAAATTTTCATCTACAACGCAATACTGGATAGTTCCCGTTCAGCGACAAAGTCCCGTCGTAGCTGTATATAAGTTCATCGAGAAATGTGAACCGACCGTACGATCTTCTTCAACCTTGCAGGAGTGCTCTCGATTGGCGACACGAGCATTCTCTACAAATTTCATGAACTTCGTACTGCTGGAAGGGGAGTTAGACACAAATTGTTATCTAGAACGCAGTACTGGATAGTTCCCGTTCAGCGACAAAGTCCCGTCGTAGCTGTATGTAAGTTCATCGAGAAATGTGAACCGACTGTACGATCTTCTTCAAACTTGCAGGAGTGCTCTCGATTGGCGACACGAGCATTCTCTACAAGTTTCATAAACTTCGTACGGCTGGAAGGGGAGTTAGACACAAATTGTCATCTACAACGCAGTACTGGATAGTTCCCGTTCAGCGTCAAAGTCCCGTCGTAGCTGTATGTAAGTTCATCGAGAAATGTGAACCGGCCGTACGATCTTCTTCAAACTTGGAGGAGTGCTCTCGATTGGCGACACGAGCATTCTCTACAAGTTTCATAAATTTCGTACGGCTGGAAGGGGAGTTAGACACGAATTGTCATGTACAAAGCAGTTTCCGCTCAGCGACTAAGTCCCTTCGTAGCTGCATGTAAGTTCATCGAGAAATCTGAACCGACCGTACGATCATCTTCAAACTTGCAGGAGTGCTCTCGATTGGCGACACGAGCATTCTGTACAAGTTTCATAAACTTCGTACGGCTGGAAGGGGAGTTAGACACAAATTATCATCTACAACGCAGTACTGGATTGTTCCCGTTCAGCGACTAAGACCCGTCGTAGTTGTATGTAAGTTCATCGAGAAATGTGAACCGACCGTACGATCTTCTTCAAACTTGCAGGAGTGCTCTCGATTGGCGACACGAGCATTCTCTACAAGTTTCATAAACTTTGTACGGCTGGAAGGGGAGTTAGACACAAATTGTCATCTACAACGCGGGACTGGATAGTTCCCGTTCAGCGACAAAGTCCCGTCGTAGATGTTTGTAAGTTCATCGAGAAATGTCAACCGACCGTACGATCTTCTTCAAACTTGCAAGAGTGCTGTCGAATGTCGAGGCGAGCATTCTGTACAAGTTTCATAAACTTCGTACGGCTGGAAGGGGAGTTAGACACAAATTGTCATCTACAACGCAGTACTGGATAGTTCCCGTTCAGCGACAAAGTCCCGTCGTAGCTGTATGTGAGTTCATCGAGAAATGTGAACCGACCGTACGATCTTCTTCAAACTTGCAGGAGTGCTCTCGATTGGCGACACGAGCATTCTCTACAAGTTTCATAAACTTCGTACGGCTGGAAGGGGAGTTAGACACAAATTATCATCTACAACGCAGTACTGGATTGTTCCCGTTCAGCGACTAAGACCCGTCGTATGTTGTATGTAAGTTCATCGAGAAATGTGAACCGACCGCTCGATCTTCTTCAAACTTGCAGGAGTGCTCTCGATTGGCGACACGAGCATTCTCTACAAGTTTCATAAACTTCGTACGGCTGGAAGGGGAGTTAGACACAAATTGTCATCTACAACGCAGTACTGGATAGTTCCCGTTCAGCGACAAAGTCCCGTCGTAGCTGCATGTAAGTACATCGAGAAATCTGAACCGACCGTGCGATCATCTTCAAACTTGCAGGAGTGCTCTCGATTGGCGACACGAGCATTCTGTACAAGTTTCATAAACTTCGTACGGCTGGAAGGGGAGTTAGACACAAATTGTTATCTACAACGCAGTACTGGATAGTACCCGTTCAGCGACTAAGTCCCGTCGTAGCTGTATGAAAGTTCATCGAGAAATGCGAACCGACCGTACAATCTTCTTCAAACTTGCAGGAGTGCTCTCGATTGACGACACGAACATGGTGTACAAGTTTCATAAACTTCGTACGGCTGGAAGCGGAGTTTGAAAATAATTGTCATCTACAACGCAGGACTGGATAGTTCCCGTTCAGCGACAAAGTCCCGTCGTAGATGTTTGTAAGTTCATCGAGAAATGTCAACCGACCGTACGATCTTCTTCAAACTTGCAAGAGTGCTGTCGAATGTCGACGCGAGCATTCTCTACAAGTTTCATAAACTTCGTACGGCTGGAAGGGGAGTTAGACACAAATTATCATCTACAACGCAGTACTGGATTGTTCCCGTTCAGCGACTAAGACCCGTCGTATGTTGTATGTAAGTTCATCGAGAAATGTGAACCGATCGCTCGATCTTCTTCAAACTTGCAGGAGTGCTCTCGATTGGCGACACGAGCATTCTCTACAAGTTTCATAAACTTCGTACGGCTGGAAGGGGAGTTAGACACAAATTGTCATCTACAACGCAGTACTGGATAGTTCCCGTTCAGCGACAAAGTCCCGTCGTAGCTGCATGTAAGTTCATCGAGAAATCTGAACCGACCGTGCGATCATCTTCAAACTTGCAGGAGTGCTCTCGATTGGCGACACGAGCATTCTGTACAAGTTTCATAAACTTCGTACGGCTGGAAGGGGAGTTAGACACAAATTGTTATCTACAACGCAGTACTGGATAGTACCCGTTCAGCGACTAAGTCCCGTCGTAGCTGTATGAAAGTTCATCGAGAAATGCGAACCGACCGTACAATCTTCTTCAAACTTGCAGGAGTGCTCTCGATTGGCGACACGAGCATTCTCTACAAATTTCATGAACTTCGTACTGCTGGAAGGGGAGTTAGACACAAATTGTTATCTAGAACGCAGTACTGGATAGTTCCCGTTCAGCGACAAAGTCCCGTCGTAGCTGTATGTAAGTTCATCGAGAAATGTGAACCGACTGTACGATCTTATTCAAACTTGCAGGAGTGCTCTCGATTGGCGACACGAGCATTCTCTACAAGTTTCATAAACTTCGTACGGCTGGAAGGGGAGTTAGACACAAATTGTCATCTACAACGCAGTACTGGATAGTTCCCGTTCAGCGTCAAAGTCCCGTCGTAGCTGTATGTAAGTTCATCGAGAAATGTGAACCGGCCGTACGATCTTCTTCAAACTTGGAGGAGTGCTCTCGATTGGCGACACGAGCATTCTCTACAAGTTTCATAAATTTCGTACGGCTGGAAGGGGAGTTAGACACAAATTGTCATGTACAACGCAGTTTCCGCTCAGCGACTAAGTCCCTTCGTAGCTGCATGTAAGTTCATCGAGAAATCTGAACCGACCGTACGATCATCTTCAAACTTGCAGGAGTGCTCTCGATTGGCGACACGAGCATTCTGTACAAGTTTCATAAACTTCGTACGGCTGGAAGGGGAGTTAGACACAAATTATCATCTACAACGCAGTACTGGATTGTTCCCGTTCAGCGACTAAGACCCGTCGTAGTTGTATGTAAGTTCATCGAGAAATGTGAACCGACCGTACGATCTTCTTCAAACTTGCAGGAGTACTCTCGATTGGCGACACGAGCATTCTCTACAAGTTTCATAAACTTTGTACGGCTGGAAGGGGAGTTAGACACAAATTGTCATCTACAACGCAGGACTGGATAGTTCCCGTTCAGCGACAAAGTCCCGTCGTAGATGTTTGTAAGTTCATCGAGAAATGTCAACCGACCGTACGATCTTATTCAAACTTGCAAGAGTGCTGTCGAATGTCGACGCGAGCATTCTGTACAAGTTTCATAAACTTCGTACGGCTGGAAGGGGAGTTAGACACAAATTGTCATCTACAACGCAGTACTGGATAGTTCCCGTTCAGCGACAAAGTCCCGTCGTAGCTGTATGTGAGTTCATCGAGAAATGTGAACCGACCGTACGATCTTCTTCAAACTTGCAGGAGTGCTCTCGATTGGCGACACGAGCATTCTCTACAAGTTTCATAAACTTCGTACGGCTGGAAGGGGAGTTAGACACAAATTATCATCTACAACGCAGTACTGGATTGTTCCCGTTCAGCGACTAAGACCCGTCGTATGTTGTATGTAAGTTCATCGAGAAATGTGAACCGACCGCTCGATCTTCTTCAAACTTGCAGGAGTGCTCTCGATTGGCGACACGAGCATTCTCTACAAGTTTCATAAACTTCGTACGGCTGGAAGGGGAGTTAGACACAAATTGTCATCTACAACGCAGTACTGGATAGTTCCCGTTCAGCGACAAAGTCCCGTCGTAGCTGCATGTAAGTTCATCGAGAAATCTGAACCGACCGTGCGATCATCTTCAAACTTGCAGGAGTGCTCTCGATTGGCGACACGAGCATTCTGTACAAGTTTCATAAACTTCGTACGGCTGGAAGGGGAGTTAGACACAAATTGTTATCTACAACGCAGTACTGGATAGTACCCGTTCAGCGACTAAGTCCCGTCGTAGCTGTATGAAAGTTCATCGAGAAATGCGAACCGACCGTACAATCTTCTTCAAACTTGCAGGAGTGCTCTCGATTGACGACACGAACATGCTGTACAAGTTTCATAAACTTCGTACGGCTGGAAGCGGAGTTTGAAAATAATTGTCATCTACAACGCAGGACTGGATAGTTCCCGTTCAGCGACAAAGTCCCGTCGTAGATGTTTGTAAGTTCATCCAGAAATGTCAACCGACCGTACGATCTTCTTCAAACTTGCAAGAGTGCTGTCGAATGTCGACGCGAGCATTCTGTACAAGTTTCATAAACTTCGTACGGCTGGAAGGGGAGTTAGACACAAATTGTCATCTACAACGCAGTACTGGATAGTTCCCGTTCAGCGACTAAGTCCCGTCGTAGCTGTATGAAAGTTCATCGAGAAATGCGAACCGACCGTACAATCTTCTTCAAACTTGCAGGAGTGCTCTCGATTGACGACACGAACATGCTGTACAAGTTTCATAAACTTCGTACGGCTGGAAGCGGAGTTTGAAAATAATTGTCATCTACAACGCAGGACTGGATAGTTCCCGTTCAGCGACAAAGTCCCGTCGTAGATGTTTGTAAGTTCATCGAGAAATGTCAACCGACCGTACGATCTTCTTCAAACTTGCAAGAGTGCTGTCGAATGTCGACGCGAGCATTCTCTACAAGTTTCATAAACTTCGTACGGCTGGAAGGGGAGTTAGACACAAATTATCATCTACAACGCAGTACTGGATTGTTCCCGTTCAGCGACTAAGACCCGTCGTATGTTGTATGTAAGTTCATCGAGAAATGTGAACCGACCGCTCGATCTTCTTCAAACTTGCAGGAGTGCTCTCGATTGGCGACACGAGCATTCTCTACAAGTTTCATAAACTTCGTACGGCTGGAAGGGGAGTTAGACACAAATTGTCATCTACAACGCAGTACTGGATAGTTCCCGTTCAGCGACAAAGTCCCGTCGTAGCTGCATGTAAGTTCATCGAGAAATCTGAACCGACCGTGCGATCATCTTCAAACTTGCAGGAGTGCTCTCGATTGGCGACACGAGCATTCTGTACAAGTTTCATAAACTTCGTACGGCTGGAAGGGGAGTTAGACACAAATTGTTATCTACAACGCAGTACTGGATAGTACCCGTTCAGCGACTAAGTCCCGTCGTAGCTGTATGAAAGTTCATCGAGAAATGCGAACCGACCGTACAATCTTCTTCAAACTTGCAGGAGTGCTCTCGATTGGCGACACGAGCATTCTCTACAAATTTCATGAACTTCGTACTGCTGGAAGGGGAGTTAGACACAAATTGTTATCTAGAACGCAGTACTGGATAGTTCCCGTTCAGCGACAAAGTCCCGTCGTAGCTGTATGTAAGTTCATCGAGAAATGTGAACCGACTGTACGATCTTATTCAAACTTGCAGGAGTGCTCTCGATTGGCGACACGAGCATTCTCTACAAGTTTCATAAACTTCGTACGGCTGGAAGGGGAGTTAGACACAAATTGTCATCTACAACGCAGTACTGGATAGTTCCCGTTCAGCGTCAAAGTCCCGTCGTAGCTGTATGTAAGTTCATCGAGAAATGTGAACCGGCCGTACGATCTTCTTCAAACTTGGAGGAGTGCTCTCGATTGGCGACACGAGCATTCTCTACAAGTTTCATAAATTTCGTACGGCTGGAAGGGGAGTTAGACACAAATTGTCATGTACAACGCAGTTTCCGCTCAGCGACTAAGTCCCTTCGTAGCTGCATGTAAGTTCATCGAGAAATCTGAACCGACCGTACGATCATCTTCAAACTTGCAGGAGTGCTCTCGATTGGCGACACGAGCATTCTGTACAAGTTTCATAAACTTCGTACGGCTGGAAGGGGAGTTAGACACAAATTATCATCTACAACGCAGTACTGGATTGTTCCCGTTCAGCGACTAAGACCCGTCGTAGTTGTATGTAAGTTCATCGAGAAATGTGAACCGACCGTACGATCTTCTTCAAACTTGCAGGAGTGCTCTCGATTGGCGACACGAGCATTCTCTACAAGTTTCATAAACTTTGTACGGCTGGAAGGGGAGTTAGACACAAATTGTCATCTACAACGCAGGACTGGATAGTTCCCGTTCAGCGACAAAGTCCCGTCGTAGATGTTTGTAAGTTCATCGAGAAATGTCAACCGACCGTACGATCTTCTTCAAACTTGCAAGAGTGCTGTCGAATGTCGACGCGAGCATTCTGTACAAGTTTCATAAACTTCGTACGGCTGGAAGGGGAGTTAGACACAAATTGTCATCTACAACGCAGTACTGGATAGTTCCCGTTCAGCGACAAAGTCCCGTCGTAGCTGTATGTGAGTTCATCGAGAAATGTGAACCGACCGTACGATCTTCTTCAAACTTGCAGGAGTGCTCTCGATTGGCGACACGAGCATTCTGTACAAGTTTCATAAACTTCGTACGGCTGGAAGGGGAGTTAGACACAAATTGTTATCTACAACGCAGTACTGGATAGTACCCGTTCAGCGACTAAGTCCCGTCGTAGCTGTATGAAAGTTCATCGAGAAATGCGAACCGACCGTACAATCTTCTTCAAACTTGCAGGAGTGCTCTCGATTGGCGACACGAGCATTCTCTACAAATTTCATGAACTTCGTACTGCTGGAAGGGGAGTTAGACACAAATTGTTATCTAGAACGCAGTACTGGATAGTTCCCGTTCAGCGACAAAGTCCCGTCGTAGCTGTATGTAAGTTCATCGAGAAATGTGAACCGACTGTACGATCTTATTCAAACTTGCAGGAGTGCTCTCGATTGGCGACACGAGCATTCTCTACAAGTTTCATAAACTTCGTACGGCTGGAAGGGGAGTTAGACACAAATTGTCATCTACAACGCAGTACTGGATAGTTCCCGTTCAGCGTCAAAGTCCCGTCGTAGCTGTATGTAAGTTCATCGAGAAATGTGAACCGGCCGTACGATCTTCTTCAAACTTGGAGGAGTGCTCTCGATTGGCGACACGAGCATTCTCTACAAGTTTCATAAATTTCGTACGGCTGGAAGGGGAGTTAGACACAAATTGTCATGTACAACGCAGTTTCCGCTCAGCGACTAAGTCCCTTCGTAGCTGCATGTAAGTTCATCGAGAAATCTGAACCGACCGTACGATCATCTTCAAACTTGCAGGAGTGCTCTCGATTGGCGACACGAGCATTCTGTACAAGTTTCATAAACTTCGTACGGCTGGAAGGGGAGTTAGACACAAATTATCATCTACAACGCAGTACTGGATTGTTCCCGTTCAGCGACTAAGACCCGTCGTAGTTGTATGTAAGTTCATCGAGAAATGTGAACCGACCGTACGATCTTCTTCAAACTTGCAGGAGTACTCTCGATTGGCGACACGAGCATTCTCTACAAGTTTCATAAACTTTGTACGGCTGGAAGGGGAGTTAGACACAAATTGTCATCTACAACGCAGGACTGGATAGTTCCCGTTCAGCGACAAAGTCCCGTCGTAGATGTTTGTAAGTTCATCGAGAAATGTCAACCGACCGTACGATCTTATTCAAACTTGCAAGAGTGCTGTCGAATGTCGACGCGAGCATTCTGTACAAGTTTCATTAACTTCGTACGGCTGGAAGGGGAGTTAGACACAAATTGTCATCTACAACGCAGTACTGGATAGTTCCCGTTCAGCGACAAAGTCCCGTCGTAGCTGTATGTGAGTTCATCGAGAAATGTGAACCGACCGTACGATCTTCTTCAAACTTGCAGGAGTGCTCTCGATTGGCGACACGAGCATTCTCTACAAGTTTCATAAACTTCGTACGGCTGGAAGGGGAGTTAGACACAAATTATCATCTACAACGCAGTACTGGATTGTTCCCGTTCAGCGACTAAGACCCGTCGTATGTTGTATGTAAGTTCATCGAGAAATGTGAACCGACCGCTCGATCTTCTTCAAACTTGCAGGAGTGCTCTCGATTGGCGACACGAGCATTCTCTACAAGTTTCATAAACTTCGTACGGCTGGAAGGGGAGTTAGACACAAATTGTCATCTACAACGCAGTACTGGATAGTTCCCGTTCAGCGACAAAGTCCCGTCGTAGCTGCATGTAAGTTCATCGAGAAATCTGAACCGACCGTGCGATCATCTTCAAACTTGCAGGAGTGCTCTCGATTGGCGACACGAGCATTCTGTACAAGTTTCATAAACTTCGTACGGCTGGAAGGGGAGTTAGACACAAATTGTTATCTACAACGCAGTACTGGATAGTACCCGTTCAGCGACTAAGTCCCGTCGTAGCTGTATGAAAGTTCATCGAGAAATGCGAACCGACCGTACAATCTTCTTCAAACTTGCAGGAGTGCTCTCGATTGACGACACGAACATGCTGTACAAGTTTCATAAACTTCGTACGGCTGGAAGCGGAGTTTGAAAATAATTGTCATCTACAACGCAGGACTGGATAGTTCCCGTTCAGCGACAAAGTCCCGTCGTAGATGTTTGTAAGTTCATCGAGAAATGTCAACCGACCGTACGATCTTCTTCAAACTTGCAAGAGTGCTGTCGAATGTCGACGCGAGCATTCTGTACAAGTTTCATAAACTTCGTACGGCTGGAAGGGGAGTTAGACACAAATTGTCATCTACAACGCAGTACTGGATAGTTCCCGTTCAGCGACTAAGTCCCGTCGTAGCTGTATGAAAGTTCATCGAGAAATGCGAACCGACCGTACAATCTTCTTCAAACTTGCAGGAGTGCTCTCGATTGACGACACGAACATGCTGTACAAGTTTCATAAACTTCGTACGGCTGGAAGCGGAGTTTGAAAATAATTGTCATCTACAACGCAGGACTGGATAGTTCCCGTTCAGCGACAAAGTCCCGTCGTAGATGTTTGTAAGTTCATCGAGAAATGTCAACCGACCGTACGATCTTCTTCAAACTTGCAAGAGTGCTGTCGAATGTCGACGCGAGCATTCTCTACAAGTTTCATAAACTTCGTACGGCTGGAAGGGGAGTTAGACACAAATTATCATCTACAACGCAGTACTGGATTGTTCCCGTTCAGCGACTAAGACCCGTCGTATGTTGTATGTAAGTTCATCGAGAAATGTGAACCGACCGCTCGATCTTCTTCAAACTTGCAGGAGTGCTCTCGATTGGCGACACGAGCATTCTCTACAAGTTTCATAAACTTCGTACGGCTGGAAGGGGAGTTAGACACAAATTGTCATCTACAACGCAGTACTGGATAGTTCCCGTTCAGCGACAAAGTCCCGTCGTAGCTGCATGTAAGTTCATCGAGAAATCTGAACCGACCGTACGATCATCTTCAAACTTGCAGGAGTGCTCTCGATTGGCGACACGAGCATTCTGTACAAGTTTCATAAACTTCGTACGGCTGGAAGGGGAGTTAGACACAAATTATCATCTACAACGCAGTACTGGATTGTTCCCGTTCAGCGACTAAGACCCGTCGTAGTTGTATGTAAGTTCATCGAGAAATGTGAACCGACCGTACGATCTTCTTCAAACTTGCAGGAGTGCTCTCGATTGGCGACACGAGCATTCTCTACAAGTTTCATAAACTTTGTACGGCTGGAAGGGGAGTTAGACACAAATTGTCATCTACAACGCAGGACTGGATAGTTCCCGTTCAGCGACAAAGTCCCGTCGTAGATGTTTGTAAGTTCATCGAGAAATGTCAACCGACCGTACGATCTTCTTCAAACTTGCAAGAGTGCTGTCGAATGTCGAGGCGAGCATTCTGTACAAGTTTCATAAACTTCGTACGGCTGGAAGGGGAGTTAGACACAAATTGTCATCTACAACGCAGTACTGGATAGTTCCCGTTCAGCGTCAAAGTCCCGTCGTAGCTGTATGTAAGTTCATCGAGAAATGTGAACCGGCCGTACGATCTTCTTCAAACTTGGAGGAGTGCTCTCGATTGGCGACACGAGCATTCTCTACAA
Source organism: Priocnemis perturbator (assembly GCA_963942575.1). NCBI lineage: Eukaryota > Metazoa > Arthropoda > Insecta > Hymenoptera > Pompilidae > Priocnemis > Priocnemis perturbator. The sequence goes on from CAWWDK010000433.1 coordinate 113,593, forward strand.
GTTTCATAAATTTCGTACGGCTGGAAGGGGAGTTAGACACAAATTGTCATGTACAACGCAGTTTCCGCTCAGCGACTAAGTCCCTTCGTAGCTGCATGTAAGTTCATCGAGAAATCTGAACCGACCGTACGATCATCTTCAAACTTGCAGGAGTGCTCTCGATTGGCGACACGAGCATTCTGTACAAGTTTCATAAACTTCGTACGGCTGGAAGGGGAGTTAGACACAAATTATCATCTACAACGCAGTACTGGATTGTTCCCGTTCAGCGACTAAGACCCGTCGTAGTTGTATGTAAGTTCATCGAGAAATGTGAACCGACCGTACGATCTTCTTCAAACTTGCAGGAGTGCTCTCGATTGGCGACACGAGCATTCTCTACAAGTTTCATAAACTTTGTACGGCTGGAAGGGGAGTTAGACACAAATTGTCATCTACAACGCAGGACTGGATAGTTCCCGTTCAGCGACAAAGTCCCGTCGTAGATGTTTGTAAGTTCATCGAGAAATGTCAACCGACCGTACGATCTTCTTCAAACTTGCAAGAGTGCTGTCGAATGTCGACGCGAGCATTCTGTACAAGTTTCATAAACTTCGTACGGCTGGAAGGGGAGTTAGACACAAATTGTCATCTACAACGCAGTACTGGATAGTTCCCGTTCAGCGACAAAGTCCCGTCGTAGCTGTATGTGAGTTCATCGAGAAATGTGAACCGACCGTACGATCTTCTTCAAACTTGCAGGAGTGCTCTCGATTGGCGACACGAGCATTCTCTACAAGTTTCATAAACTTCGTACGGCTGGAAGGGGAGTTAGACACAAATTATCATCTACAACGCAGTACTGGATTGTTCCCGTTCAGCGACTAAGACCCGTCGTATGTTGTATGTAAGTTCATCGAGAAATGTGAACCGACCGCTCGATCTTCTTCAAACTTGCAGGAGTGCTCTCGATTGGCGACACGAGCATTCTCTACAAGTTTCATAAACTTCGTACGGCTGGAAGGGGAGTTAGACACAAATTGTCATCTACAACGCAGTACTGGATAGTTCCCGTTCAGCGACAAAGTCCCGTCGTAGCTGCATGTAAGTTCATCGAGAAATCTGAACCGACCGTGCGATCATCTTCAAACTTGCAGGAGTGCTCTCGATTGGCGACACGAGCATTCTGTACAAGTTTCATAAACTTCGTACGGCTGGAAGGGGAGTTAGACACAAATTGTTATCTACAACGCAGTACTGGATAGTACCCGTTCAGCGACTAAGTCCCGTCGTAGCTGTATGAAAGTTCATCGAGAAATGCGAACCGACCGTACAATCTTCTTCAAACTTGCAGGAGTGCTCTCGATTGACGACACGAACATGCTGTACAAGTTTCATAAACTTCGTACGGCTGGAAGCGGAGTTTGAAAATAATTGTCATCTACAACGCAGGACTGGATAGTTCCCGTTCAGCGACAAAGTCCCGTCGTAGATGTTTGTAAGTTCATCGAGAAATGTCAACCGACCGTACGATCTTCTTCAAACTTGCAAGAGTGCTGTCGAATGTCGACGCGAGCATTCTGTACAAGTTTCATAAACTTCGTACGGCTGGAAGGGGAGTTAGACACAAATTGTCATCTACAACGCAGTACTGGATAGTTCCCGTTCAGCGACAAAGTCCCGTCGTAGCTGTATGTGAGTTCATCGAGAAATGTGAACCGACCGTACGATCTTCTTCAAACTTGCAGGAGTGCTCTCGATTGGCGACACGAGCATTCTGTACAAGTTTCATAAACTTCGTACGGCTGGAAGGGGAGTTAGACACAAATTGTTATCTACAACGCAGTACTGGATTGTTCCCGTTCAGCGACTAAGACCCGTCGTATGTTGTATGTAAGTTCATCGAGAAATGTGAACCGACCGCTCGATCTTCTTCAAACTTGCAGGAGTGCTCTCGATTGACGACACGAACATGCTGTACAAGTTTCATAAACTTTGTACGGCAGGAAGGGGAGTTAGACACAAATTTTCATCTACAACGCAATACTGGATAGTTCCCGTTCAGCGACAAAGTCCCGTCGTAGCTGTATATAAGTTCATCGAGAAATGTGAACCGACCGTACGATCTTCTTCAACCTTGCAGGAGTGCTCTCGATTGGCGACACGAGCATTCTCTACAAATTTCATGAACTTCGTACTGCTGGAAGGGGAGTTAGACACAAATTGTTATCTAGAACGCAGTACTGGATAGTTCCCGTTCAGCGACAAAGTCCCGTCGTAGCTGTATGTAAGTTCATCGAGAAATGTGAACCGACTGTACGATCTTCTTCAAACTTGCAGGAGTGCTCTCGATTGGCGACACGAGCATTCTCTACAAGTTTCATAAACTTCGTACGGCTGGAAGGGGAGTTAGACACAAATTGTCATCTACAACGCAGTACTGGATAGTTCCCGTTCAGCGTCAAAGTCCCGTCGTAGCTGTATGTAAGTTCATCGAGAAATGTGAACCGGCCGTACGATCTTCTTCAAACTTGGAGGAGTGCTCTCGATTGGCGACACGAGCATTCTCTACAAGTTTCATAAATTTCGTACGGCTGGAAGGGGAGTTAGACACAAATTGTCATGTACAAAGCAGTTTCCGCTCAGCGACTAAGTCCCTTCGTAGCTGCATGTAAGTTCATCGAGAAATCTGAACCGACCGTACGATCATCTTCAAACTTGCAGGAGTGCTCTCGATTGGCGACACGAGCATTCTGTACAAGTTTCATAAACTTCGTACGGCTGGAAGGGGAGTTAGACACAAATTATCATCTACAACGCAGTACTGGATTGTTCCCGTTCAGCGACTAAGACCCGTCGTAGTTGTATGTAAGTTCATCGAGAAATGTGAACCGACCGTACGATCTTCTTCAAACTTGCAGGAGTGCTCTCGATTGGCGACACGAGCATTCTCTACAAGTTTCATAAACTTTGTACGGCTGGAAGGGGAGTTAGACACAAATTGTCATCTACAACGCAGGACTGGATAGTTCCCGTTCAGCGACAAAGTCCCGTCGTAGATGTTTGTAAGTTCATCGAGAAATGTCAACCGACCGTACGATCTTCTTCAAACTTGCAAGAGTGCTGTCGAATGTCGAGGCGAGCATTCTGTACAAGTTTCATAAACTTCGTACGGCTGGAAGGGGAGTTAGACACAAATTGTCATCTACAACGCAGTACTGGATAGTTCCCGTTCAGCGACAAAGTCCCGTCGTAGCTGTATGTGAGTTCATCGAGAAATGTGAACCGACCGTACGATCTTCTTCAAACTTGCAGGAGTGCTCTCGATTGGCGACACGAGCATTCTCTACAAGTTTCATAAACTTCGTACGGCTGGAAGGGGAGTTAGACACAAATTATCATCTACAACGCAGTACTGGATTGTTCCCGTTCAGCGACTAAGACCCGTCGTATGTTGTATGTAAGTTCATCGAGAAATGTGAACCGACCGCTCGATCTTCTTCAAACTTGCAGGAGTGCTCTCGATTGGCGACACGAGCATTCTCTACAAGTTTCATAAACTTCGTACGGCTGGAAGGGGAGTTAGACACAAATTGTCATCTACAACGCAGTACTGGATAGTTCCCGTTCAGCGACAAAGTCCCGTCGTAGCTGCATGTAAGTTCATCGAGAAATCTGAACCGACCGTGCGATCATCTTCAAACTTGCAGGAGTGCTCTCGATTGGCGACACGAGCATTCTGTACAAGTTTCATAAACTTCGTACGGCTGGAAGGGGAGTTAGACACAAATTGTTATCTACAACGCAGTACTGGATAGTACCCGTTCAGCGACTAAGTCCCGTCGTAGCTGTATGAAAGTTCATCGAGAAATGCGAACCGACCGTACAATCTTCTTCAAACTTGCAGGAGTGCTCTCGATTGACGACACGAACATGCTGTACAAGTTTCATAAACTTCGTACGGCTGGAAGCGGAGTTTGAAAATAATTGTCATCTACAACGCAGGACTGGATAGTTCCCGTTCAGCGACAAAGTCCCGTCGTAGATGTTTGTAAGTTCATCGAGAAATGTCAACCGACCGTACGATCTTCTTCAAACTTGCAAGAGTGCTGTCGAATGTCGACGCGAGCATTCTCTACAAGTTTCATAAACTTCGTACGGCTGGAAGGGGAGTTAGACACAAATTATCATCTACAACGCAGTACTGGATTGTTCCCGTTCAGCGACTAAGACCCGTCGTATGTTGTATGTAAGTTCATCGAGAAATGTGAACCGACCGCTCGATCTTCTTCAAACTTGCAGGAGTGCTCTCGATTGGCGACACGAGCATTCTCTACAAGTTTCATAAACTTCGTACGGCTGGAAGGGGAGTTAGACACAAATTGTCATCTACAACGCAGTACTGGATAGTTCCCGTTCAGCGACAAAGTCCCGTCGTAGCTGCATGTAAGTTCATCGAGAAATCTGAACCGACCGTGCGATCATCTTCAAACTTGCAGGAGTGCTCTCGATTGGCGACACGAGCATTCTGTACAAGTTTCATAAACTTCGTACGGCTGGAAGGGGAGTTAGACACAAATTGTTATCTACAACGCAGTACTGGATAGTACCCGTTCAGCGACTAAGTCCCGTCGTAGCTGTATGAAAGTTCATCGAGAAATGCGAACCGACCGTACAATCTTCTTCAAACTTGCAGGAGTGCTCTCGATTGACGACACGAACATGCTGTACAAGTTTCATAAACTTCGTACGGCTGGAAGCGGAGTTTGAAAATAATTGTCATCTACAACGCAGGACTGGATAGTTCCCGTTCAGCGACAAAGTCCCGTCGTAGATGTTTGTAAGTTCATCGAGAAATGTCAACCGACCGTACGATCTTCTTCAAACTTGCAAGAGTGCTGTCGAATGTCGACGCGAGCATTCTGTACAAGTTTCATAAACTTCGTACGGCTGGAAGGGGAGTTAGACACAAATTGTCATCTACAACGCAGTACTGGATAGTTCCCGTTCAGCGACAAAGTCCCGTCGTAGCTGTATGTGAGTTCATCGAGAAATGTGAACCGACCGTACGATCTTCTTCAAACTTGCAGGAGTGCTCTCGATTGGCGACACGAGCATTCTCTACAAGTTTCATAAACTTCGTACGGCTGGAAGGGGAGTTAGACACAAATTATCATCTACAACGCAGTACTGGATTGTTCCCGTTCAGCGACTAAGACCCGTCGTATGTTGTATGTAAGTTCATCGAGAAATGTGAACCGACCGCTCGATCTTCTTCAAACTTGCAGGAGTGCTCTCGATTGGCGACACGAGCATTCTCTACAAGTTTCATAAACTTCGTACGGCTGGAAGGGGAGTTAGACACAAATTGTCATCTACAACGCAGTACTGGATAGTTCCCGTTCAGCGACAAAGTCCCGTCGTAGCTGCATGTAAGTTCATCGAGAAATCTGAACCGACCGTGCGATCATCTTCAAACTTGCAGGAGTGCTCTCGATTGGCGACACGAGCATTCTGTACAAGTTTCATAAACTTCGTACGGCTGGAAGGGGAGTTAGACACAAATTGTCATCTACAACGCAGTACTGGATAGTTCCCGTTCAGCGACAAAGTCCCGTCGTAGCTGTATGTGAGTTCATCGAGAAATGTGAACCGACCGTACGATCTTCTTCAAACTTGCAGGAGTGCTCTCGATTGGCGACACGAGCATTCTCTACAAGTTTCATAAACTTCGTACGGCTGCAACGGGAGTTAGACGCAAATTGTCATCTACAACGCAGTACTGGATAGTTCCCGTTCAGCGATAAAGTGCCGTCGCAGCTGTATGTAAGTTCATCGAGAAATGTGAACCGACCATACGATCTTCTTCAACCTTGCAGGAGTGCTCTCGATTGGCGACCCGAGCATTCTCTACAAGTTTCATAAACTTCGTACGGCTGGAAGGGGAGTTAGACACAAATTGTCATGTACAACGCAGTTTCCGCTCAGTGACCAAGTCCCGTCGTAGCTGTATGTAAGTTCATCGAGAAATGCGAACCGATCGTACGATCTTCTTCAAACTTGCAGGAGTGCTCTCGATTGACGACACGAACATGCTGTACAAGTTTCATAAACTTCGTACGGCTGGAAGGGGAGTTAGACACAAATTGTCATCTACAACGCAGTACTGGATAGTTCCCGTTCAGCGATAAAGTCCCGTCGTAGCTGTATGTAAGTTCACGAGAAATCTGAACCGACCGTACGCTCATCTTCAAACTTGCAGGAGCGCTCTCGATTGGCGACACGAGCATTCTGTACAAGTTTCATAAACTTCGTACGGCTGGAAGGGGAGTTAGACACAAATTGTCATCTACAACGCAGTACTGGATAGTTCCCGTTCAGCGATAAAGTCCCGTCGTAGCTGTATGTAAGTTCATCGAGAAATGTGAACCGACCGTACGATCTTCTTCAACCTTTCAGGAGTGCTCTCGATTGGCGACACGAGCATTCTCTACAAGTTTCATAAACTTCGTACGGCTGCAAGGGGAGTTAGACGCAAATTGTCATCTACAATGCAGTACTGGATAGTTCCCGTTCAGCGATAAAGTGCCGTCGTAGCTGTATGTAAGTTCATCGAGAAATGTGAACCGACCATACGATCTTCTTCAACCTTGCAGGAGTGCTCTCGATTGGCGACCCGAGCATTCTCTACAAGTTTCATAAACTTCGTACGGCTGGAAGGGGAGTTAGACACAAATTGTCATGTACAACGCAGTTTCCGCTCAGCGACCAAGTCCCGTCGTAGCTGTATGTAAGTTCAACGAGAAATGCGAACCGATCGTACGATCTACGTCAAACTTGCAGGAGTGCTCTCGATTGACGACACGAATATGCTGAAAAAGTTTCATAAACTTCGTACGGCTGGAAGCGGAGTTTGAAAATAATTGTCATCATCCGAATTTCCGCTCAGCGACCAAGTCCCTTCGTAGCTTCATGTAAGTTCATCGAGAAATCTGAACCGACCGTACGATCATCTTCAAACTTGCAGGAGTGCTCTCAATTGGCGACACGAGCATTCTGTACAAGTTTCATAAACTTCGTACGGCTGGAAGGGGAGTTAGGCACAAATTGTCATCTACAACGCAGTACTGGATAGTTCCCGTTCAGCGACTAAGTCCCGTCGTAGCTGCATGTAAGTTCATCGAGAAATGTGAACCGACCGTACGATATTCTTCAAACTTGCAGGAGTGCTCTCGATTGGCGACACGAGCATTCTCTACAAGTTTCATAAACTTCGTACGGCTGGAAGGGGAGTTAGACACAAATTGTCATCTACAACGCAGTACTGGATAGTTCCCGTTCAGCGACCAAGTCCCGTCGTAGCTGTAGGTAAGTTCATCGAGAAATGTGAACCGACCGTACGATATTCTTCAAACTTGCAGGAGTGCTCTCGATTGGGGACACGAGCATTCTGTACAAGTTTCATAAACTTCGTACGCCTGGAAGGCGAGTTAGACATAAATTGTCATCTACAACGCAGTTTCCGCCGAGCGACCAAGTCCCGTCGTAGCTGTATGTAAGTTCATCGAGAAATCTGAACCGACCGTACGATCATCTTCAAACTTGCAGGAGTGCTCTCGATTGGCGACACGAGCATTCTGTACAAGTTTCATAAACTTCGTACGGCTGGAAGGGGAGTTAGACACAAATTGTCATCTACAACGCAGTACTGGATAGTTCCCGTTCAGCGACAAAGTCCCGTCGTAGATGTGTCTAAGTTCATCGAGAAATGTGAACCGACCGTACGATCTTCTTCAAACTTGCAAGAGTGCTGTCGAATGGCGACGCAAGCATTCTGTACAAATTTCATAAACTTCGTACGGCTGGATGGGCAGTTAGACATAAATTGTCATCTACAACGCAGTACTGGATAGTTTCCGCTCAGCGACCATGTCCCTTCGTGGTTGCATGTAAGTTCACGAGAAATCTGAACCGACCGTACGCTCATCTTCAAACTTGCAGGAGCGCTCTCGATTGGCGACACAAGCATTCTGTACAAGTTTCATAAACTTCGTACGGCTGGAAGGGGAGTTAGACACAAATTGTCATCTACAACGCAGTACTGGATAATTCCCGTTCAGCAACAAAGTCCCGTCGTAGCTGTATGTAAGTTCATCGAGAAATGTGAACCGACCGTACGATCTTCTTCAAACCTGCAGGAGTGCTCTCGATTGGCGACACGAGCATTCTCTACAAGTTTCATAAACTTCGTACGGCTGGAAGGGGAGTTAGACACAAATTGTCATCTACAACGCAGTACTGGATAGTTCCCGTTCAGCGACAAAGTCCCGTCGTAGCTGTATGTAAGCTCATCGAGAAATGTGAACCGACCGTGCGATCTTCTTCAACCTTGCAGGAGTGCTCTCGATTGGCGACACGAGCATTCTCTACAAATTTCATGAACTTCGTACGGCTGGAAGGGGAGTTAGACACAAATTGTCATCTACAACGCAGTACTGGATAGTTCCCGTTCAGCGACTAAGTCCCGTCGTAGCTGCATGTAAGTTCATCGAGAAATGTTAACCGACCGTACGATCTTCTTCAAACTTGCAGGAGTGCTCTCGATTGGCGACACGAGCATTCTGTACAAGTTTCATAAACTTCGTACGGCTGGAAGGGGAGTTAGACACAAATTGTCATCTACAACGTAGTTTCCGCTCAGCGACCAAGTCCCGCCGTAGCTGTATGTAAGTTCATCGAGAAATGCGAACCGACCGATGATCTTCTTCAAACTTGCAGGAGTGCTCTCGATTGGCGACACGAGCATTCTGTACAAGTTTCATAAACTTCGTACGGCTGGAAGGGGAGTTAGACACAAATTGTCATCTACAACGCAGTACTGGATAGTTCCCGTTCAGCGACAAAGTCCCGTCGTAGCTGTATGTAAGTTCATCGAGAAATGTGAACCGACCGTACGATCTTCTTCGACCTTTCAGGAGTGCTCTCGATTGGCGACACGAGCATTCTCTACAAGTTTCATAAACTTCGTACGGCTGGAAGGGGAGTTAGACACAAATTGTCATGTACAACGCAGTTTCCGCTCAGCGACCAAGTCCCGTCGTAGCTGTATGTAAGTTCAACGAGAAATGCGAACCGATCGTACGATCTACGTCAAACTTGCAGGAGTGCTCTCGATTGACGACACGAATATGCTGTACAAGTTTCATAAACTTCGTATGGCTGGAAGCGGAGTTTGAAAATAATTGTCATCATCCGAATTTCCGCTCAGCGACCAAGTCCCTTCGTAGCTGCATGTAAGTTCATCGAGAAATCTGAACCGACCGTACGATCATCTTCAAACTTGCAGGAGTGCTCTCAATTGGCGACACGAGCATTCTGTACAAGTTTCATAAACTTCGTACGGCTGGAGGGGAGTTAGACCCAAATTGTCATCTACAACGCAGCTTTCGCTCAGCGACCAAGTCCCGCCGTAGCTGTATGTAAGTTCATCGAGAAATGCGAACCGACCGATGATCTTCTTCAAACTTGCAGGAGTGCTCTCGATTGGCGACACGAGCATTCTGTACAAGTTTCATAAACTTCGTACGGCTGGAAGGGGAGTTAGACACAAATTGTCATCTACAACGTGTAGTATTATCAGGAGGTAAGCCGTGGGGAAGGCACGTAAGGGAGGTAGATCCTTCTTTCGCGGTTAACATATATATATATTTCACATACACAAAGCGATACACACAAAAGAGTACTGGGCGCCTCCGCGGCCAGCAAATGACTGACTAATAACCGTCTCGTCCGCACGGAAGACGGAAACATCAGAATAAAGAAAGTGGGCAAGGGGGGTGTCAGCGCTGCGTCTCCTGTCCCGCCAGCTCCGCGCCCTGGAACTGATCGCGGGGCCCGCCATGGCCATGCCAAAAACATACGGCCGGCAACTATAGTTCGGCCTATCCTGACCGACGATTGACCCCAATCGTCATGCATATTACTTAATTACTGCATAAGGTGTTTTCTCTCATAATACAACATAAGGGGTAAGCATAAGGTATAAACATAAGGCATAAGATAACGCAGGCATAAACGCATAAGACACATAAGACATTACTGACACAAAGTGCCTAAAGCAATACAAACATAAGAGACATAAGGCAATATTAACATAAGACGCATAAGGCAATACGCACATAACAGACATAACGATTCGCAGCGCTAACTCAATTAATCAGAAGTCGTGGAGCAATTACAACTAGAGCATATCAAATAGAGTACTTAACATACACACTAAATCATATAATTCTTACTAGATCTACCTTAAACATACTTCACACAAATTACGTACAAGTATAACATGTATTTATTCTTTGCTTTCGCATTGTCTCGGTTTTGCTTTGGACCATATTTTCATGTTCTCGGGTGAACAAACACCTTCAAACGGCAGCTGTGTTAATTGCTGCCCCTCTGGATCGCGTATCACATAACGGTTATTGTCCAAAACTTTCACTATCTCGTAGGGTCCTCGAAATTTCGGTAACAGTTTTTTATTTACTCCCGGCGTAACATCAACATTCTTAACCACTACGTAATCACCTAATAGATATCGGGTCGGCAGTTTATGTCGCTTATCATAGTATGGCTTATTATATTCATTGGTCATCTGGATTTGTGCAGTTGCATTCTCCCGTATCTTATCTAAATCGCGTTCGTCCGAGGTTTGTTCTTCTAATATTACACGTAAGTCGTCATTAGTTGGCCCTATCTGATTCACGCCAAACAATAGTCTACTTGGAGTGTCGCCGATAGCGCGATTTAACGTATTATTTAACGCATATTCTACTTCCGCTAGTGCCTGGTTCCACGCACCTGCACTGGCGCTTAATTTCGACAGCATCGGCGTAAGTGATCGATTTATTCTCTCAATTTGTCCATTCGCGTGTGGGGTAGCTGTAGCAATTAAAATGTGCTGAATTCCATATTCGGATAAGAATTCTTTGAACTTCGCCGAGGTGAATGCGCTACCTCTATCGGAAACTAGTCTCTTTGGTCTGCTATAGGTGGAAAAGTACGTTCCCAAATGGCGTATGACTTCTTCACTGTCTGTGCTCACAGTAGGATAGAATTCAACGAATTTGGTGAACGCGTCAATTATTTCAAAAATGTATTTGTGTCGGTGTTTTGTCCGTTCTAGCGGACCGTAATGGTCGATATGCAAACAATAAAAGGATACCGATCCCTTATCCGGGCACTGCAATTTCCCTTCTACTCTATTGGCCGTGGTTGAATACGTAATGCACTTCAAGCACGTGTTAATGACCGTCTGTACCTTTTGTCTCTTTTCTGGGAACCAATAAACGCGTGCTATATACTCGATAGTTTTATTAACACCCTGATGACCTATTTCCTCGTGATTTTTGCGTACCACGTTCTCTTCCATTGACAGAGGAACATAAAACAACAATCTATTATTAATCTTGCGGTAAACCAGGCCATTATTTAGTTCAAAATGTTTGTGTTCCGTTAGTTGCAATTCGTCGCGCAGTTTCTTGATTTGAGGATCTTGGCCTTGTAAAATAGATAAATTACGCTCGAAGCTATTTTCTGCAATAATTAATACGCTGAATTCACGGCTTAACGCGTCTGCGTGTACTAATTTGTCTCCCGGCCGATGTTCCAATGAGTATTGATAGTTTCTAAGGATGAGGGACCATCGTAAGATGCGCGGATTTATCTCCTTACGCTCTAAAGTTAACTTGAGGCTTTGGCAATCGGTAATAATTTTAAAGGCAATTCCTTGTAGGTAAATCCGAAAACGTTCCACTGAATAAACAATAGCTAAGGCTTCTAATTCAAAGCTATGATATTTGGCTTCTGCTTTAGTCGTTCTTTTGCTAAAGTAACAAATGGGGTGAAATTTCCCGTCGGCCTGTTTTTGCAGCAACACTGATCCGTACCCATGGGAACTCGCATCGCAGTGCAGCTCGGTTTCAGCAAAGGGAGAATAAATAGCTAAAACAGGCTTTGATATTAATTGTTTCTTAAGTTCTTCAAAACATTTGACTGATTCGTCGTCCCATTTATAATCGAGTTTAGTCTTTAATAGATCGTACAATGGTTTCGCCTTCAATGCAAAGTTCTTTATAAATTTCCGAAAGTACGAGACTAATCCAAGGAAACTGTGTAACTCTCGGTAGTTTCTCGGTATCGGGTATTCGCACACGGCTCTTATGTTATCTTCGCTTGGACTAACACCCGATGAATTAATACGATAGCCCAAATAAACTATCTCTTCCAGTAAAAATGCACACTTTTCAAATTTTAGTTCTAAACAATTTTTAACCAAATGTTCACAGACCTCCTTAAGTATCTCCAGATTTTCCTGAATAGTCCGCGTAGCTATTAGAAGGTCATCTAAATAGATTAATATTTTCTGTTGATCCAGTAACTTACGAAAAACGGTGTTAATAAAGCGCATGAAAAATGAAGGACCATTCGACAATCCGAAAGGCATACGAAGGTACTCATACTGACCCATAAAAGTGACAAAGGCGGTGTACTTAATCGATTTTTCGCTTAATCGGACATGGTGAAAAGCATCCTTTAAATCCAGTCGCGTAAAGTAAGCTTTATCTCGCAGTTGATCAATCTGATCATCTATTCTGGGGATAGGGAAATGATCCCGCAAAGTTAATTTGTTGAGGTCCCTATAATCAACGGCCATTCGGTATTGTCCGGATTTCTTTTTCAGGAGCACAATTGGACTACAATACTGCGAGGAACTTGGACGAATGATTTCTCGCTTCACCAGATCCTTAATAATTGTTTCGACGGCATTTTTCTCGACATAAGACAGTCGTCTTGGATTGTAATAAAACGGCTGGTGATTCGGTTTAAGCACTAAGTCCATCTCGAGAACTGTGACTGGGAATTCTGGCCTATCCGGTTTCACATAACATTCATCAACAATGTCATGTACTTGTTCTCGCAACGTCCAGTCAAGATTCTCGTTAATATTCATATCAGTTAATATGTCGCCCTTAAAATTTTCCTCTACTGCGTCAATTTTCACAATTTCCGGTATCAAATAATCGGAATTCTTTAAATCATTATTGGATTTATGTCGGATTTCTACGGTTTTCCCAAAAGTCACTTCCAAATCGTCGTTTGCTATAAAATCTCGACCTAACAAACAAACACAACTCATTGTGTCTCCGGGCACTACATGAAAATTTATTTCGACTTCACCGTCTAATACCAAAATTTTCTGCTTCAATCGTCCGAGTATCGTAATGTGACTATGATTCACTCCTTCAAATCGTGCTGCCTGATCAGGTGGAGTTAAGATTAGATCCGGGGAAATAAGCGCATAACTTAACAAAGATATAGGACTTCCGGTATCTAAAACAGCGGTTACTTTACCCAAGTCTAACGTGATTTCAACGGTGTAACAAGGTATTACGCTTTCCTTAACTTGTACTAGATGCGTTGTCGTTGACGGTGTACTCGTTGTCGCTGCGGCCGTCGTCTCTCTCGAACCAGTAGGTCGTCGAGGGCAGAATCGCTTTTGATGATCAGCCGCTCCGCAGATGTAGCATGATCCCCGCTCCCTCTTTGCCTTCGTACAGGCGCTCAACCGATGGCCGACCTCATTACAATTGAAACACCTAACTAACGGCTTCGAATCTCCTGGAACGGCTACCGGTTTTGTTGCTGGCTTATGGAACGTGTCAAGGTGAGCTGCCGATCCTGTCTTCAATGGGTGGCGAATTAAATTCCGTGTCCGGTCATAAATTTTTAGTTTATCTTTCAGTTCGCTCAATTGTCGTGCTTCATATAATTGGGCTTTCCGTATTGGATCGTCGGGAATTCCGTCCACTATATACTGAATCAGCGCGTCCGCTTCGATATTGCTTCTGGCTGCTATTTCCTTCATTACTAAGAAGTACTCGTGCACCGATTCGTCCCGCTTCATTTTCCTGTTACGTAGCATCTGGTGTAGCTGAGCACTGTTGATTCTGGTCGAGAACTCTTTCCGCAATAACGTCTTTAAGGTCTTCCACGTGGTGATTCCGCGTTCCCCTTGCAGGAATAATTTCGCTAATCCAGTTAAACATTTCTTGGCAAATAAGAGCTTTTGAAGATCCGACCATCCCAGTAATTCTGCATTGTCCTCAAAATCTTGGATCCAGCTTTCCACCGGATATCCATCTGTTCCGCTAAACTGTCGTATGGAATCTTCAATGTCGCGAAAATTAAGCGTAAATTTCGGCGCATCTCGGTCCGCTGCGCGGTTTACCCCGGCGGCCTGCGCCGCTTGCAACTCTACCGCGGCGGGTGCTGACTGCGTAGCAGCGTCGATGTCTATTTGCCGTATCGTACGATTCATTCCTTCCACCTCCGAGTCGTCCTCTGATTCCGATAAATCGTCCACTGGAGTCGCCATTAGCCCACTTACACACGTCAACTGTTCGCAAATGCGCGTCGCAATCTCCTCGTGCTGCCCACTGTAATCCATATTTAACACCTGGCAGACTGCTATCAACTCGCCCAATTCGAAAGTTTCCTTTGTCCACTCGACTTTCTTCTTCCACTCTGGCGATCCGCGTGCGAAGTCGAAACCTGCGAAGCAACGTAGACGCTTCCTGTTGTTTCTATCTCCGTCTTCTCCCGAAACCAACTTGTGAAGGGCTCGGATGGATTTTGCAGAGGCCCTCTTAAGATTTGCACTTATGGCCGGTATATCATTCAACGTCACCATCTTCTTGCCGTGGCACCTCACTTAACGCACGTACACTTAACTAAATTGTTCCCGTTCACATTTCAGTCTAGATCTACACTCCGACGAATAATAGATTCCGATTCATATCCCACTTCTGAAGCTGTAGTATTATCAGGAGGTAAGCCGTGGGGAAGGCACGTGAGGGAGGTAGATCCTTCTTTCGCGGTTAACATATATATATATTTCACATACACAAAGCGATACACACAAAAGAGTACTGGGCACCTCCGCGGCCAGCAAATGACTGACTAATAACCGTCTCGTCCGCACGGAAGACGGAAACATCAGAATAAAGAAAGGGGGCAAGGGGGGTGTCAGCGCTGCGTCTCCTGTCCCGCCAGCTCCGCGCCCTGGAACTGATCGCGGGGCCCGCCATGGCCATGCCAAAAACATACGGCCGGCAACTATAAACGCAGTACTGGATAGTTCCCGTTCAGCGACAAAGTCCCGTCGTAGATGTGTCTAAGTTCATCGAGAAATGTGAACCGACCGTACGATCTTCTTCAAACTTGCAAGAGTGCTGTCGAATGGCGACGCAAGCATTCTGTACAAATTTCATAAACTTCGTACGGCTGGATGGGCAGTTAGACATAAATTGTCATCTACAACGCAGTACTGGATAGTTTCCGCTCAGCGACCAAGTCCCTTCGTGGCTACATGTAAGTTCACGAGAAATCTGAACCGACCGTACGCTCATCTTCAAACTTGCAGGAGCGCTCTCGATTGGCGACACGAGCATTCTGTACAAGTTTCATAAACTTCGTACGGCTGGAAGGGGAGTTAGACACAAATTGTCATCTACAACGCAGTACTGGATAGTTCCCGTTCAGCGACAAAGTCCCGTCGTAGCTGTATGTAAGTTCATGGAGAAATGTGAACCGACCGTACGATCTTCTTCAACCTTTCAGGAGTGCTCTCGATTGGCGACACGAGCATTCTCTACAAGTTTCATAAACTTCGTACGGCTGGAAGGGGAGTTAGACACAAATTGTCATGTACAACGCAGTTTCCGCTCAGTGACCAAGTCCCGTCGTAGCTGTATGTAAGTTCATCGAGAAATGCGAACCGACCGATGATCTTCTTCAAAGTTGCAGGAGTGCTCTCGATTGGCGACACGAGCATTCTGTACAAGTTTCATAAACTTCGTACGGCGGGAAGGGGAGTTAGACACAGATTGTCATCTACAACGCAGTACTGGATAGTTCCCGTTCAGCGACAAAGTCCCGTCGTAGATGTGTCTAAGTTCATCGAGAAATGTGAACCGACCGTACGATCTTCTTCAAACTTGCAAGAGTGCTGTCGAATGGCGACGCAAGCATTCTGTACAAATTTCATAAACTTCGTACGGCTGGATGGGCAGTTAGACATAAATTGTCATCTACAACGCAGTACTGGATAGTTTCCGCTCAGCGACCAAGTCCCTTCGTGGCTGCATGTAAGTTCACGAGAAATCTGAACCGACCGTACGCTCATCTTTAAACTTGCAGGAGCGCTCTCGATTGACGACACGAGCATTCTGTACAAGTTTCATAAACTTCGTACGGCTGGAAGGGGAGTTAGACAAAAATTGTCATGTACAACGCAGTACTGGATAGTTCCCGTTCAGCGACAAAGTCCCGTCGTAGCTGTATGTAAGTTCATCGAGAAATGTGAACCGACCGTACGATCTTCTTCAACCTTGCAGGAGTGCTCTCGATTGGCGACACGAGCATTCTCTACAAGTTTCATAAACTTCGTACGGCTGGAAGGGGAGTTAGACACAAATTATCATCTACAACGCAGTACTGGATAGTTCCCGTTCAGCGACCAAGTCCCGTCGTAGATGTATGTAAGTTCATCGAGAAATCTGAACCGACTGTACGATCATCTTCAAACTTGCAGGAGTGCTCTCGATTGGCGACACGAGCATTCTCTACAAGTTTCATAAACTTCGTACGGCTGGAAGGGGTGTTAGACACAAATTATCATCTACAACGCAGTACTGGATAGTTCCCGTTCAGCGACAAAGTCCCGTCGTAGCTGTATGTAAGTTCATCGAGAAATGTGAACCGACCGTACGATCTTCTTCAACATTGCAGGAGTGCTCTCGATTGGCGACACGAGGATTCTCTACAAGTTTCATAATTTTCGTACGGCTGGAAGGGGAGTTAGACACAAATTGTCATCTACAACGCAGTTTCCGCTTAGCGACCAAGTCCCGCCGTAGCTGTATGTAAGTTCATCGAGAAATGCGAACCGACCGACGATCTTCTTCAAACTTGCAGGAGTACTCTCGATTGGCGACACGAGGATTCTCTACAAGTTTCATAAACTTCGTACGGCTGGAAGGGGAGTTATACACAAATTGTCATCATCCGAATTTCCGCTCAGCGACCAAGTCCCTTCGTAGCTGCATGTAAGTTCATCGAGAAATCTGAAACGACCGTACGATCATCTTCAAACTTGCAGGAGTGCTCTCGATTGGCGACACGAGCATTCTGTACAAGTTTCATAAACTTCGTACGGCTGGAAGGGGAGTTAGACACAAATTGTCATCTACAACGCAGTTTCCCTCAGCGACCAGGTCCCGTCGTAGCGGTATGTAAGTTCATCGAGAAATGTGAACCGACCATACGATCTTCTTCAACCTTGCAGGAGTGCTCTCGATTGGCGACACGAGCATTCTCTACAAGTTTCATAAACTTCGTACGGCTGGAAGGGGAGTTAGACACAAATTGTCATCATCCGAATTTCCGCTCAGCGACCAAGTCCCTTCGTAGCTGCATGTAAGTTCATCGAGAAATCTGAACCGACCGTGCGATCATCTTCAAACTTGCAGGAGTGCTCTCGATTGGCGACACGAGCATTCTGTACAAGTTTCATAAATTTCGTACGGCTGGAAGGGGAGTTTGAAAAAAATTGTCATCTACAACGCAGTTTCCGCCGAGCGACCAAGTACCGTCGTAGCTGTATGTAAGTTCATCGAGAAATGCGAACCGACCGTAAGATCTTCTTCAAACTTGCAGGAGTGCTCTCGATTGGCGACACAAGCATTCTCTACAAGTTTCATAAACTTCGTACGGCTGGAAAGGGAGTTAGACACAAATTGTCATCTACAACGCAGTACTGGATAGTTCCCGTTCAGCAACAAAGTCCCATCATAGCTGTATGTAAGTTCATCGAGAAATCTGAACCGACTGTACGATCATCTTCAAACTTGCAGGAGTGCTCTCGATTGGCGACACGAGCATTCTCTACAAGTTTCATAAACTTCGTACGGCTGGAAGGGGAGTTATACACAAATTGTCATCTACAACGTAGTTTCCGCTCAGCGACCAAGTCCCTTCGTAGCTGCATGTAAGTTCACGAGAAATGCGAACCGACCGTAAGATCTTCTTCAAACTTGCAGGAGTGCTCTCGATTGGCGACACGAGGATTCTCTACAAGTTTCATAATTTTCGTACGGCTGGAAGGGGAGTTTGAAAAAAATTGTCATCTACAACGCAGTTTCCGCCGAGCGACCAAGTACCGTCGTAGCTGTATGTAAGTTCATCGAGAAATGCGAACCGACCGTAAGATCTTCTTCAAACTTGCAGGAGTGCTCTCGATTGGCGACACGAGGATTCTCTACAAGTTTCATAAACTTCGTACGGCTGGAAGGGGAGTTATACACAAATTGTCATCATCCGAATTTCCGCTCAGCGACCAAGTCCCTTCGTAGCTGCATGTAAGTTCATCGAGAAATCTGAAACGACCGTACGATCATCTTCAAACTTGCAGGAGTGCTCTCGATTGGCGACACGAGCATTCTGTACAAGTTTCATAAACTTCGTACGGCGGGAAGGGGAGTTAGACACAGATTGTCATCTACAACGCAGTACTGGATAGTTCCCGTTCAGCGACAAAGTCCCGTCGTAGATGTGTCTAAGTTCATCGAGAAATGTGAACCGACCGTACGATCTTCTTCAAACTTGCAAGAGTGCTGTCGAATGGCGACGCAAGCATTCTGTACAAATTTCATAAACTTCGTACGGCTGGAAGGGGAGTTAGACACAAATTGTCATCTACAACGTAGTTTCCGCTCAGCGACCAAGTCCCTTCGTAGCTGCATGTAAGTTCACGAGAAATCTGAACCGACCGTACGATATTCTTCAAACTTGCAGGAGTGCTCTCGATTGGCGACACGAGCATTCTCTACAAGTTTCATAAACTTCGTACGGCTGGAAGGGGAGTTAGACGCAAATTGTCATTTACAACGCAGTACTGGATAGTTCCCGTTCAGCGACAAAGTCCCGTCGTAGCTGTATGTAACTTCATCGAGAAATGTGAACCGACCGTACGATCTTCTTCAAACTTGCAGGAGTGCTCTCGAATGGCGCCACGAGCATTCTGTACAAGTTTCATAAACTTCGTACGGCTGGAAGGGGAGTTAGACACAAATTGTCATCTACAACGCAGTTTCCGCTTAGCGACCAAGTCCCGCCGTAGCTGAATGTAAGTTCATCGAGAAATGCGAACCGACTGTACGATCTTCTTCAAACTTGCAGGTGTTCTCTCGATTGACGTCACGAGCATGCTGTACAAGTTTCATAAACTTCGTACGGCTGGAAGCGGAGTTAGACACAAATTGTCATCTATAACGCAGTTTCCGCTCAGCGACCAAGTCCCATCGTAGCTGTATGTAAGTTCATCGAGAAATGCGAACCGACCGACGATCTTCTTCAAACTTGCAGGAGTACTCTCGATTGGCGACACGAGGATTCTCTACAAGTTTCATCAACTTCGTACGGCTGGAAGGGGAGTTATACACAAATTGTCATCATCCGAATTTCCGCTCAGCGACCAAGTCCCTTCGTAGCTGCATGTAACTTCATCGAGAAATCTGAAACGACCGTACGATCATCTTCAAACTTGCAGGAGTGCTCTCGATTGGCGACACGAGCATTCTGTACAAGTTTCATAAACTTCGTACGGCTGGAAGGGGAGTTAGACACAAATTGTCATCTACAACGCAGTTTCCCTCAGCGACCAGGTCCCGTCGTAGCGGTATGTAAGTTCATCGAGAAATGTGAACCGACCATACGATCTTCTTCAACCTTGCAGGAGTGCTCTCGATTGGCGACACGAGCATTCTCTACAAGTTTCATAAACTTCGTACGGCTGGAAGGGGAGTTAGACACAAATTGTCATCTACAACGCAGTCCTGGATAGTTTCCGCTCAGCGACCAAGTCCCGTCGTAGCTGTATGTAAGTTCATCGAGAAATGCGAACCGACTGTACGATCATCTTCAAACTTGCAGGAGTGCTCTCGATTGGCGACACGAGCATTCTCTACAAGTTTCATAAACTTCGTACGGCTGGAAGGGGAGTTAGACACAAATTGTCATCTACAACGCAGTCCTGGATAGTTTCCGCTCAGCGACCAAGTCCCGTCGTAGCTGTATGTAAGTTCATCGAGAAATGCGAACCGATCGTACGATCTTCTTAAAACTTGCAGGGGTGCTCTCGATTGACGACCCGAGCATGCTGTACGAGTTTCATAAACTTCGTACGGCTGGAAGCGGAGTTTGAAAAAAATTGTCATCATTCGAATTTCCGTTCAGCGACCAAGTCCCTTCGTAGCTGCACGATATGTTCATCGAGAAATTTGAACCGACCGTACGCTCATCTTCAAACTTGCAGGAGTGCTCTCGATTGGCGACACGAGCATTCTCTACAAATTTCATAAACTTCGTACGGCTGGAAGGGGAGTTAGACACAAATTGTCATCTATAACGCAGTTTCCGCTCAGTGACCAAGTCCCGTCGTAGCTGTATGTAAGTTCATCGAGAAATGCGAACCGACCGACGATCTTCTTCAAACTTGCAAGAGTGCTCTCGATTGGCGACACGAGGATTCTCCACAAATTTCATAAACTTCGTACGGCTGGAAGGGGTGTTAGACACAAATTGTCATCATCCGAATTTCCGCTCAGCGACCAAGTCCCTTCGTAGCTGCATGTAGGTTCATCGAGAAATCTGAACCGACCGTACGATCATCTTCAAACTTGCAGGAGTGCTCTCGATTGGCGACACGAGCATTCTGTACAAGTTTCATAAACTTCGTATGGCTGGAAGGGGAGTTAGACACAAATTGTCATCTACAACGCAGTTTCCCTCAGCGACCAAGTCCCGTCGTAGCGGTATGTAAGTTCATCGAGAAATGCGGACCGACCGTACGATCATCTTCAAACTTGCAGGAGTGCTCTCGATTGGCGACACGAGCATTCTCTACAAGTTTCATAAACTTCGTACGGCTGGAAGGGGAGTTAGACACAAATTGTCATCATCCGAATTTCCGCTCAGCGACCAAGTCCCTTCGTAGCTGCATGTAAGTTCATCGAGAAATCTGAACCGACCGTACGATCATCTTCAAACTTGCAGGAGTGCTCTCGATTGGCGACACGAGCATTCTGTACAAGTTTCATAAACTTCGTACGCCTGGAAGGGGAGTTAGACATAAATTGTCATCTACAACGCAGTACTGGATAGTTCCCGTTCAGCGACTAAGTCCCGTCGTAGCTGTATGTAAGTTCATCGAGAAATGCGAACCGACAGACGATCTTCTTCAAACTTGCAGGAGTGCTCTCGATTGGCGACACGAGCATTCTCTACAAGTTTCATAAACTTCGTACGGCTGGAAGCGGAGTTTGACAAAAATTGTCATCGTCCAAATTTCCGCTCAGCGACCAAGTCCCTTCGTAGCTGCATGTAAGTTCATCGAGAAATCTGAACCGACCGTACGATCATCTTCAAACTTGCAGGAGTGCTCTCGATTGGCGACACGAGCATTCTGTACAAGTTTCATAAACTTCGTACGCCTGGAAGGGGAGTTAGACATAAATTGTCATCTACAACGCAGTACTGGATAGTTCCCGTTCAGCGACTAAGTCCCGTCGTAGCTGCATGTAAGTTCATCGAGAAATGTGAACCGACCTTTCGATCTTCTTCAAACTTGCAGGAGTGCTCTCGATTGACGACACGAGCATGCTGAACAAGTTTCATAAACTTCGTACGGCTGGAAGGGGAGTTAGACACAAATTGTCATCATCCGAATTTCCGCTCAGCGACCAAGTCCCTTCGTAGCTGCATGTAGGTTCATCGAGAAATCTGAACCGACCGTACGATCATCTTCAAACTTGCAGGAGTGCTCTCGATTGGCGACACGAGCATTCTGTACAAGTTTCATAAACTTCGTACGGCTGGAAGGGGAGTTAGACACAAATTGTCATCTACAACGCAGTTTCCCTCAGCGACCAAGTCCCGTCGTAGCGGTATGTAAGTTCATCGAGAAATGCGGACCGACCGTACGATCATCTTCAAAGTTGCAGGATTGTTCTCGATTGGCGACACGAGCATTCTCTACAAGCTTCATAAACTTCGTACGGCTGGAAGGGGAGTTAGACACAAATTGTCATCATCCGAATTTCCGCTCAGCGACCAAGTCCCTTCGTAGCTGCATGTAAGTTCATCGAGAAATCTGAACCGACCGTACGATCATCTTCAAACTTGCAGGAGTGCTCTCGATTGGCGACACGAGCATTCTGTACAAGTTTCATAAACTTCGTACGCCTGGAAGGGGAGTTAGACATAAATTGTCATCTACAACGCAGTACTGGATAGTTCCCGTTCAGCGACTAAGTCCCGTCGTAGTTGTATGAAAGTTCATCGAGAAATGCGAACCGACCGTACAATCTTCTTCAAACTTGCAGCAGTGCTCTCGATTGACGACACGAGCATGCTGTACAAGTTTCATAAATTTCGTACGGCTGGAAGCGGAGTTTGACAAAAATTGTTATCATCCGAATTTCCGCTCAGCGACCAAGTCCCTTCGTAGCTGCATGTAAGTTCACGAGAAATCTGAACCGACCGTACGATATTCTTCAAACTTGCAGGAGTGCTCTCGATTGGCGACACGAGCATTCTCTACAAGTTTCATAAACTTCGTACGGCTGGAAGGGGAGTTAGACGCAAATTGTCATTTACAACGCAGTACTGGATAGTTCCCGTTCAGCGACAAAGTCCCGTCGTAGCTGTATGTAACTTCATCGAGAAATGTGAACCGACCGTACGATCTTCTTCAAACTTGCAGGAGTGCTCTCGAATGGCGCCACGAGCATTCTGTACAAGTTTCATAAACTTCGTACGGCTGGAAGGGGAGTTAGACACAAATTGTCATCTACAACGCAGTTTCCGCTTAGCGACCAAGTCCCGCCGTAGCTGAATGTAAGTTCATCGAGAAATGCGAACCGACTGTACGATCTTCTTCAAACTTGCAGGTGTTCTCTCGATTGACGTCACGAGCATGCTGTACAAGTTTCATAAACTTCGTACGGCTGGAAGCGGAGTTAGACACAAATTGTCATCTATAACGCAGTTTCCGCTCAGCGACCAAGTCCCATCGTAGCTGTATGTAAGTTCATCGAGAAATGCGAACCGACAGACGATCTTCTTCAAACTTGCAGGAGTACTCTCGATTGGCGACACGAGGATTCTCTACAAGTTTCATAAACTTCGTACGGCTGGAAGGGGAGTTATACACAAATTGTCATCATCCGAATTTCCGCTCAGCGACCAAGTCCCTTCGTAGCTGCATGTAAGTTCATCGAGAAATCTGAAACGACCGTACGATCATCTTCAAACTTGCAGGAGTTCTCTCGATTGGCGACACGAGCATTCTGTACAAGTTTCATAAACTTCGTACGGCTGGAAGGGGAGTTAGACACAAATTGTCATCTACAACGCAGTTTCCGCCGAGCGACCAAGTACCGTCGTAGCTGTATGTAAGTTCATCGAGAAATGCGAACCGACCGTAAGATCTTCTTCAATCTTGCAGGAGTGCTCTCGATTGGCGACACAAGCATTCTCTACAAGTTTCATAAACTTCGTACGGCTGGAAAGGGAGTTAGACACAAATTGTCATCTACAACGCAGTACTGGATAGTTCCCGTTCAGCAACAAAGTCCCATCGTAGCTGTATGTAAGTTCATCGAGAAATCTGAACCGACTGTACGATCATCTTCAAACTTGCAGGAGTGCTCTCGATTGGCGACACGAGCATTCTCTACAAGTTTCATAAACTTCGTACGGCTGGAAGGGGAGTTAGACACAAATTGTCATCTATAACGCAGTTTCCGCTCAGTGACCAAGTCCCGTCGTAGCTGTATGTAAGTTCATCGAGAAATGCGAACCGACCGACGATCTTCTTCAAACTTGCAGGAGTGCTCTCGATTGGCGACACGAGGATTCTCTACAAGTTTCATAAACTTCGTACGGCTGGAAGGGGTGTTAGACACAAATTGTCATCATCCGAATTTCCGCTCAGCGACCAAGTCCCTTCGTAGCTGCATGTAGGTTCATCCAGAAATCTGAACCGACCGTACGATCATCTTCAAACTTGCAGGAGTGCTCTCGATTGGCGACACGAGAATTCTGTACAAGTTTCATAAACTTCGTACGCCTGGAAGGGGAGTTAGACATAAATTGTCATCTACAACGCAGTACTGGATAGTTCCCGTTCAGCGACTAAGTCCCGTCGTAGCTGCATGTAAGTTCATCGAGAAATGTGAACCGACCTTTCGATCTTCTTCAAACTTGCAGGAGTGCTCTCGATTGACGACACGAGCATGCTGAACAAGTTTCATAAACTTCGTACGGCTGTAAGGGGAGTTAGACACAAATTGTCATCATCCGAATTTCCGCTCAGCGACCAAGTCCCTTCGTAGCTGCATGTAAGTACATCGAGAAATCTGAACCGACCGTACGATCATCTTCAAACTTGCAGGAGTGCTCTCGATTGGCGACACGAGCATTCTGTACAAGTTTCATAAACTTCGTACGCCTGGAAGGGGAGTTAGACACAAATTGTCATCTACAACGCAGTTTCCCTCAGCGACCAAGTCCCGTCGTAGCGGTATGTAAGTTCATCGAGAAATGCGGACCGACCGTACGATCATCTTCAAACTTGCAGGAGTGCTCTCGATTGGCGACACGAGCATTCTCTACAAGTTTCATAAACTTCGTACGGCTGGAAGGGGAGTTAGACACAAATTGTCATCTACAACGCAGTTTCCTCTCAGCGACCAAGTCCCGTCGTAGCTGTATGTAAGTTCATCGAGAAATGCGAACCGACCGACGATCTTCTTCAAACTTGCAGGAGTGCTCTCGATTGGCGACACGAGCATTCTCTACAAGTTTCATAAACTTCGTACGGCTGGAAGGGGAGTTAGACACAAATTGTCATCATCCGAATTTCCGCTCAGCGACCAAGTCCCATCGTAGCTGCATGTAAGTTCATCGAGAAATCTGAACCGACCGTGCGATCATCTTCAAACTTGCAGGAGTGCTCTCGATTGGCGACACGAGCATTCTCTACAAGTTTCATAAATTTCGTACGGCTGGAAGGGGAGTTAGACACAAATTATCATCTACAACGCAGTACTGGATAGTTCCCGTTCAGCGACCAAGTCCCGTCGTAGATGTATGTAAGTTCATCGAGAAATCTGAACCGACTGTACGATCATCTTCAAACTTGCAGGAGTGCTCTCGATTGGCGACACGAGCATTCTCTACAAGTTTCATAAACTTCGTACGGCTGGAAGGGGTGTTAGACACAAATTATCATCTACAACGCAGTACTGGATAGTTCCCGTTCAGCGACAAAGTCCCGTCGTAGCTGTATGTAAGTTCATCGAGAAATGTGAACCGACCGTACGATCTTCTTCAACATTGCAGGAGTGCTCTCGATTGGCGACACGAGGATTCTCTACAAGTTTCATAATTTTCGTACGGCTGGAAGGGGAGTTAGACACAAATTGTCATGTACAACGCAGTTTCCGCTCAGCGACCAAATCCCGCCGTAGCAGTATGTAAGTTCAACGAGAAATGCGAACCGATAGTACGATCTACGTCAAACTTGCAGGAGTGCTCTCGATTGACGACACGAGCATTCTCTACAAGCTTCATAAACTTCGTACGGCTGGAAGGGGAGTTAGACACAAATTGTCATGTACAACGCAGTTTCCGCTCAGCGACCAAGTCCCGTCGTAGCGGTATGTAAGTTCATCGAGAAATGCGGACCGATCGTACGATCATCTTCACACTTGCAGGAGTGTTCTCGATTGGCGACACGAGCATTCTCTACAAGCTTCATAAACTTCGTACGGCTGGAAAGGGAGTTAGACACAAATTGTCATCTACAACGCAGTTTCCGCTCAGCGACCAAGTCCCGTCGTAGCTGTATGAAACTTCATCGAGAAATGCGAACCGACCGACGATCTTCTTCAAACTTGCAGGAGTGCTCTCGATTGGCGACACGAGCATTCTCTACAAGTTTCATAAACTTCGTACGGCTGGGAGGGGAGTTAGACACAAATTGTCATCTACAACGCAGTACTGGATAGTTCCCGTTCAGCGACCAAGTCCCGTCGTAGATGTATGTAAGTTCATCGAGAAATCTGAACCGACTGTACGATCTTCTTCAACATTGCAGGAGTGCTCTCGATTGGCGACACGAGGATTCTCTACAAGTTTCATAATTTTCGTACGGCTGGAAGGGGAGTTAGACACAAATTGTCATCTACAACGCAGTCCTGGATAGTTTCCGCTCAGCGACCAAGTCCCGTCGTAGCTGTATGTAAGTTCATCGAGAAATGCGAACCGATCGTACGATCTTCTTAAAACTTGCAGGAGTGCTCTCGATTGACGACCCGAGCATGCTGTACGAGTTTCATAAACTTCGTACGGCTGGAAGCGGAGTTTGAAAAAAATTGACATCATCCGAATTTCCGTTCAGCGACCAAGTCCCTTCGTAGCTGCACGATATGTTCATCGAGAAATTTGAACCGACCGTACGCTCATCTTCAAACTTGCAGGAGTGCTCTCGATTGGCGACACGAGCATTCTCTACAAATTTCATAAACTTCGTACGGCTGGAAGGGGAGTTAGACACAAATTGTCATCTATAACGCAGTTTCCGCTCAGTGACCAAGTCCCGTCGTAGCTGTATGTAAGTTCATCGAGAAATGCGAACCCACCGACGATCTTCTTCAAACTTGCAGGAGTGCTCTCGATTGGCGACACGAGGATTCTCTACAAATTTCATAAACTTCGTACGGCTGGAAGGGGTGTTAGACACAAATTGTCATCATCCGAATTTCCGCTCAGCGATCAAGTCCCTTCGTAGCTGCATGTAGGTTCATCGAGAAATCTGAACCGACCGTACGATCATCTTCAAACTTGCAGGAGTGCTCTCGATTGGCGACACGAGCATTCTGTACAAGTTTCATAAACTTCGTATGGCTGGAAGGGGAGTTAGACACAAATTGTCATCTACAACGCAGTTTCCCTCAGCGACCAAGTCCCGTCGTAGCGGTATGTAAGTTCATCGAGAAATGCGGACCGACCGTACGATCATCTTCAAACTTGCAGGAGTGCTCTCGATTGGCGACACGAGCATTCTCTACAAGTTTCATAAACTTCGTACGGCTGGAAGGGGAGTTAGACACAAATTGTCATCATCCGAATTTCCGCTCAGCGACCAAATCCCTTCGTAGCTGCATGTAAGTTCATCGAGAAATCTGAACTGACCGTACGATCATCTTCAAACTTGCAGGAGTGTTCTCGATTGGCGACACGAGCATTCTGTACAAGTTTCATAAACTTCGTACGCCTGGAAGGGGAGTTAGACATAAATTGTCATCTACAACGCAGTACTGGATAGTTCCCGCTCAGCGACTAAGTCCCGTCGTAGCTGTATGTAAGTTCATCGAGAAATGCGAACCGACAGACGATCTTCTTCAAACTTGCAGGAGTGCTCTCGATTGGCGACACGAGCATTCTCTACAAGTTTCATAAACTTCGTACGGCTGGAAGGGGAGTTAGACACAAATTGTCATCTACAACGCAGTCCTGGATAGTTTCCGCTCAGCGACCAAGTCCCGTCGTAGCTGTATGTAAGTTCATCGAGAAATGCGAACCGATCGTACGATCTTCTTAAAACTTGCAGGAGTGCTCTCGATTGACGACCCGAGCATGCTGTACGAGTTTCATAAACTTCGTACGGCTGGAAGAGGAGTTTGAAAAAAATTGTCATCATCCGAATTTCCGTTCAGCGACCAAGTCCCTTCGTAGCTGCACGATATGTTCATCGAGAAATTTGAACCGACCGTACGCTCATCTTCAAACTTGCAGGAGTGCTCTCGATTGGCGACACGAGCATTCTCTACAAATTTCATAAACTTCGTACGGCTGGAAGGGGAGTTAGACACAAATTGTCATCTATAACGCAGTTTCCGCTCAGTGACCAAGTCCCGTCGTAGCTGTATGTAAGTTCATCGAGAAATGCGAACCGACCGACGATCTTCTTCAAACTTGCAGGAGTGCTCTCGATTGGCGACACGAGGATTCTCTACAAATTTCATAAACTTCGTACGGCTGGAAGGGGTGTTAGACACAAATTGTCATCATCCGAATTTCCGCTCAGCGACCAAGTCCCTTCGTAGCTGCATGTAGGTTCATCGAGAAATCTGAACCGACCGTACGATCATCTTCAAACTTGCAGGAGTGCTCTCGATTGGCGACACGAGCATTCTGTACAAGTTTCATAAACTTCGTATGGCTGGAAGGGGAGTTAGACACAAATTGTCATCTACAACGCAGTTTCCCTCAGCGACCAAGTCCCGTCGTAGCGGTATGTAAGTTCATCGAGAAATGCGGACCGACCGTACGATCTTCTTCAAACTTGCAGGAGTGCTCTCGATTGGCGACACGAGCATTCTCTACAAATTTCATAAACTTCGTACGGCTGGAAGGGGTGTTAGACACAAATTGTCATCATCCGAATTTCCGCTCAGCGACCAAGTCCCTTCGTAGCTGCATGTAGGTTCATC
The DNA here is from genome assembly GCA_963942575.1 of Priocnemis perturbator. Classification (NCBI taxonomy): domain Eukaryota; kingdom Metazoa; phylum Arthropoda; class Insecta; order Hymenoptera; family Pompilidae; genus Priocnemis; species Priocnemis perturbator. The sequence continues at coordinate 142,245 of CAWWDK010000433.1, forward strand.
GAGAAATCTGAACCGACCGTACGATCATCTTCAAACTTGCAGGAGTGCTCTCGATTGGCGACACGAGCATTCTGTACAAGTTTCATAAACTTCGTATGGCTGGAAGGGGAGTTAGACACAAATTGTCATCTACAACGCAGTTTCCCTCAGCGACCAAGTCCCGTCGTAGCTGTATGTAAGTTCATCGAGAAATGCGAACCGACAGACGATCTTCTTCAAACTTGCAGGAGTGCTCTCGATTGGCGACACGAGCATTCTCTACAAGTTTCATAAACTTCGTACGGCTGGAAGCGGAGTTTGACAAAAATTGTCATCGTCCAAATTTCCGCTCAGCGACCAAGTCCCTTCGTAGCTGCATGTAAGTTCATCGAGAAATCTGAACCGCCCGTACGATCATCTTCAAACTTGCAGGAGTGCTCTCGATTGGCGACACGAGCATTCTGTACAAGTTTCATAAACTTCGTACGGCTGGAAGGGGAGTTAGACACAAATTGTCATCTACAACGCAGTTTCCCTCAGCGACCAAGTCCCGTCGTAGCGGTATGTAAGTTCATGATGTGTTGTTTGTTTTAGTTGACCGTGTCCAATGATGATGTGGATAATTTGTTGGCGTAACGCTCGGTCTATATTAATGAAGGAAGCTACTCTAATTGTCCGACGTTTCGGTCAGTGTATCTGACCCTTCTCAAGGACTGTGAAATCTGTGTAAGTGAAGAAAAGAAAGAAAAGAATTGTAATATGTAATAATGATCAAAGAGGCAATAAACTAATGCAAGAACCGACTTACGTCTTATAATTAATAGATATTATCAAAATTGAAAGAAGCTAAATTATAAAAATAGATGAAAGAAAAATAGCAAACTGAAACTATATTTATAAGGAAAGACAGTGACGCTACTTACATGAGGTTTCAACGAGATGTTTCTAGCGACTGTGCCGGTTACAAGCAAGTCGCGGTCATAACGTGGAGATGAAGGACACAAAGGACAGATTGAGGGAGGCATTCAAAATTATTTACATTGCCGCTTTTGAAATCAGTTTGAACATAAAAAGAGCTCACGGAGGTTCACCTATTTAGTCGTAAGATGTCATTTAGCTCACCCAGAGCGATCCAATATGGAGTCGTACCGGGGCCATCAAACTAACCAAACTATCCATGATTGACAGTGAGGTTTTAAAATCTGTCAAAACATTGAGACCAACAGCTGATGCTGGTTAGAGACTGGCAGATTATTAATCGCTCTGTTACGAGAACAGAGAAACATGAAGCACCAGTTACTAATCATTGCAGGTAAAGAACGATGAATAAAATTCTGCAATACTTGGTTTTTCATATCTGAGATTAACGCTTTTGTGGTGTTTTATTATCTCAAATGTTTCTAGGTGCAGTCTACGATGGTAGTTAGTCTCTGTATGCAAAATGGATGTTTCCTCAAAATTAAAAAGGTGATCGTTATCGATCATGTGTTTGGTGAGTGCGGTGTACTGTTCCTCCGGCCCGTATTTATTTCTTTTATGTTCATAGATTCTAGCCTTGATGTTCCGGGATGTTTGTCCAATATAACAAGAGTCACAATGTGAGCATGGGATATGGTATACAACGCCTGTCTTTCGGTCAGCAGGAACAGGATCCTTGATAGGTGGAAACAAGGAGCGAGTGGAGTTGGGAATTGAGTAAATAGTGTGCATATTGTACTTCCTAAATATACGTTTCAGATTGTCGGAAACGTTTGGTACAAAAGGTAAAACTATGGTGTTAAACACGTTAATCGGTCCCCTATTAATAAATCTTAATTCTTTTTCAGCTTCAGCAGCCACAGGATGATAATAGTCATATGTGCGCTGCTTTATAAGCCGGTTGACAAATTGAGAAGGGTAGTTATTCTCCGATAACGTATGTCTGATAAGGTCTAGATTTTTTTGTCTAAATGAAATATCAGAAAGTTTAAGTGCACGGTCAATTAAACCAACGACAAGTCCTGTTTTATGGCTGATAGGATGTGCAGAATTAAAGTTTACGTATCTGCCAGACCACGTATCTTTGTGATACCAATCGGTGATGATGCCAATGTCCTTTCTAATTAAGGTAGTGTCAAGAAAATTAATTCTACCATCTACTTCCACTTCGTGTGTGAATTTTAACCTCTGATGAAAACCATTAAATTTGGAAACGATTTCGTCTATTTTGTCAGGTGGTACCGCTGTCACAATGTCGTCCACGTATCTTTTATAGAAAGGCAATTGAAATGATAAGGTGGGAATAATAGTCTGCTCTAATTCCTCCATGACTAGGTTCGCTACAACAGGAGATAACGGAGAACCCATAGCGCATCCAAAGGTTTGTTTGTAGATCTTATTATCAAACTTAAATACAGTGGCATGCAGGCAAAATTCAACAGCTTTTAAAAACTCCATTTTAGGTATTTTCGAGGAGTCCTGTAGTGAATCCCATCTCTTCCCTATAATTTCTATGGCCAGATCTATGGGGACATTGGTGAACAACGCTGTGACATGTCCTTGAGAAGGGTCAGATACACTGACCGAAACGTCGGACAATTAGAGTAGCTTCCTTCATTAATATAGACCGAGCGTTACGCCAACAAATTATCCACATCGGTATGTAAGTTCGTCGAGAAATGCGGACCGACCGTACGATCATCTTCAAACTTGCAGGATTGTTCTCGATTGGCGACACGAGCATTCTCTACAAGCTTCATAAACTTCGTACGGCTGGAAGGGGAGTTAGACACAAATTGTCATCTACAACGCAGTTTCCGCTCAGCGACCAAGTCCCGTCGTAGCTGTATGTAACTTCATCGAGAAATGCGAACCGACCGACGATCTTCTTCAAACTTGCAGGAGTGCTCTCGATTGGCGACACGAGCATTCTGTACAAGTTTCATAAACTTCGTACGGCTGGAAGGGGAGTTAGACACAAATTGTCATCTACAACGCAGTTTCCGCTTAGCGACCAAGTCCCGCCGTAGCTGAATGTAAGTTCATCGAGAAATGCGAACCGACTGTACGATCTTCTTCAAACTTGCAGGTGTTCTCTCGATTAACGTCACGAGCATGCTGTACAAGTTTCATAAACTTCGTACGGCTGGAAGCGGAGTTAGACACAAATTGTCATCTATAACGCAGTTTCCGCTCAGCGACCAAGTCCCATCGTAGCTGTATGTAAGTTCATCGAGAAATCTGAACCGACTGTACGATCATCTTCAAACTTGCAGGAGTGCTCTCGATTGGCGACACGAGCATTCTCTACAAGTTTCATAAACTTCGTACGGCTGGAAGGGGAGTTAGACACAAATTGTCATCTACAACGCAGTCCTGGATAGTTTCCGCTCAGCGACCAAGTCCCGTCGTAGCTGTATGTAAGTTCATCGAGAAATGCGAACCGATCGTACGATCTTCTTAAAACTTGCAGGGGTGCTCTCGATTGACGACCCGAGCATGCTGTACGAGTTTCATAAACTTCGTACGGCTGGAAGCGGAGTTTGAAAAAAATTGTCATCATTCGAATTTCCGTTCAGCGACCAAGTCCCTTCGTAGCTGCACGATATGTTCATCGAGAAATTTGAACCGACCGTACGCTCATCTTCAAACTTGCAGGAGTGCTCTCGATTGGCGACACGAGCATTCTCTACAAATTTCATAAACTTCGTACGGGTGGAAGGGGAGTTAGACACAAATTGTCATCTATAACGCAGTTTCCGCTCAGTGACCAAGTCCCGTCGTAGCTGTATGTAAGTTCATCGAGAAATGCGAACCGACCGACGATCTTCTTCAAACTTGCAGGAGTGCTCTCGATTGGCGACACGAGGATTCTCTACAAGTTTCATAAACTTCGTACGGCTGGAAGGGGTGTTAGACACAAATTGTCATCATCCGAATTTCCGCTCAGCGACCAAGTCCCTTCGTAGCTGCATGTAGGTTCATCGAGAAATCTGAACCGACCGTACGATCATCTTCAAACTTGCAGGAGTGCTCTCGATTGGCGACACGAGCATTCTGTACAAGTTTCATAAACTTCGTATGGCTGGAAGGGGAGTTAGACACAAATTGTCATCTACAACGCAGTTTCCCTCAGCGACCAAGTCCCGTCGTAGCGGTATGTAAGTTCATCGAGAAATGCGGACCGACCGTACGATCATCTTCAAACTTGCAGGAGTGCTCTCGATTGGCGACACGAGCATTCTCTACAAGTTTCATAAACTTCGTACGGCTGGAAGGGGAGTTAGACACAAATTGTCATCATCCGAATTTCCGCTCAGCGACCAAGTCCCTTCGTAGCTGCATGTAAGTTCATCGAGAAATCTGAACCGACCGTCCGATCATCTTCAAACTCGCAGGAGTGCTCTCGATTGGCGACACGAGCATTCTGTACAAGTTTCATAAACTTCGTAAGCCTGGAAGGGGAGTTAGACATAAATTGTCATCTACAACGCAGTACTGGATAGTTCCCGTTCAGCGACTAAGTCCCGTCGTAGCTGCATGTAAGTACATCGAGAAATCTGAACCGACCGTGCGATCATCTTCAAACTTGCAGGAGTGCTCTCGATTGGCGACACGAGCATTCTGTACAAGTTTCATAAATTTCGTACGGCTGGAAGGGGAGTTTGAAAAAAATTGTCATCTACAACGCAGTTTCCGCCGAGCGACCAAGTACCGTCGTAACTGTATGTAAGTTCATCGAGAAATGCGAACCGACCGTAAGATCTTCTTCAAACTTGCAGGAGTGCTCTCGATTGGCGACACAAGCATTCTCTACAAGTTTCATAAACTTCGTACGGCTGGAAAGGGAGTTAGACACAAATTGTCATCTACAACGCAGTACTGGATAGTTCCCGTTCAGCAACAAAGTCCCATCGTAGCTGTATGTAAGTTCATCGAGAAATCTGAACCGACTGTAAAGATCATCTTCAAACTTGCAGGAGTGCTCTCGATTGGCGACACGAGCATTCTCTACAAGTTTCATAAACTTCGTACGGCTGGAAGGGGAGTTAGACACAAATTGTCATCTACAACGCAGTCCTGGATAGTTTCCGCTCAGCGACCAAGTCCCGTCGTAGCTGTATGTAAGTTCATCGAGAAATGCGAACCGATCGTACGATCTTCTTAAAACTTGCAGGAGTGGTCCCGATTGACGACCCGAGCATGCTGTACGTGTTTCATAAATTTCGTACGGCTGGAAGCGGAGTTTGAAAAAAATTGTCATCATCCAAATTTCCGTTCAGCGACCAAGTCCCTTCGTAGCTGCACGATATGTTCATCGAGAAATTTGAACCGACCGTACGCTCATCTTCAAACTTGCAGGAGTGCTCTCGATTGGCGACACGAGCATTCTCTACAAATTTCATAAACTTCGTACGGATGGAAGGGGAGTTAGACACAAATTGTCATCTACAACGCAGTACTGGATAGTTCCCGTTCAGCGACCAAGTCCCGTCGTAGATGTATGTAAGTTCATCGAGAAATCTGAACCGACTGTACGATCATCTTCAAACTTGCAGGAGTGCTCTCGATTGGCGACACGAGCATTCTCTACAAGTTTCATAAACTTCGTACGGTTGGAAGGGGAGTTAGACACAAATTGTCATCATCCGAATTTCCGCTCAGAAACCAAGTCCCTTCGTAGCTTCATGTAGGTTCATCGAGAAATCTGAACCGACCGTACGATCATCTTCAAACTTGCAGGAGTGCTCTCGATTGGCGACACGTGCATTCTGTACAAGTTTCATAAACTTCGTACGGCTGGAAGGGGAGTTAGACACAAATTGTCATCTACAACGCAGTACTGGATAGTTCCCGTTCAGCGACCAAGTCCCGTCGTAGCTGTATGTAACTTCATCGAGAAATGTGAACCGACATTTCGATCTTCTTCAAACTTGCAGGAGTGCTCTCGATTGACGACACGAGCATGCTGAACAAGTTTCATAAACTTCGTACGGCTGGAAGGGGAGTTAGACACAAATTGTCATCATCCGAATTTCCGCTCAGCGACTAAGTCCCGTCGTAGTTGTATGAAAGTTCATCGAGAAATGCGAACCGACCGTACAATCTTCTTCAAACTTGCAGCAGTGCTCTCGATTGACGACACGAGCATGCTGTACAAGTTTCATAAATTTCGTACGGCTGGAAGCGGAGTTTGACAAAAATTGTTATCATCCGAATTTCCGCTCAGCGACCAAGTCCCTTCGTAGCTGCATGTAAGTTCACGAGAAATCTGAACCGACCGTACGATATTCTTCAAACTTGCAGGAGTGCTCTCGATTGGCGACACGAGCATTCTCTACAAGTTTCATAAACTTCGTACGGCTGGAAGGGGAGTTAGACGCAAATTGTCATTTACAACGCAGTACTGGATAGTTCCCGTTCAGCGACAAAGTCCCGTCGTAGCTGTATGTAACTTCATCGAGAAATGTGAACCGACCGTACGATCTTCTTCAAACTTGCAGGAGTGCTCTCGAATGGCGCCACGAGCATTCTGTACAAGTTTCATAAACTTCGTACGGCTGGAAGGGGAGTTAGACACAAATTGTCATCTACAACGCAGTTTCCGCTTAGCGAGCAAGTCCCGCCGTAGCTGAATGTAAGTTCATCGAGAAATGCGAACCGACTGTACGATCTTCTTCAAACTTGCAGGTGTTCTCTCGATTGACGTCACGAGCATGCTGTACAAGTTTCATAAACTTCGTACGGCTGGAAGCGGAGTTAGACACAAATTGTCATCTATAACGCAGTTTCCGCTCAGCGACCAAGTCCCATCGTAGCTGTATGTAAGTTCATCGAGAAATGCGAACCGACCGACGATCTTCTTCAAACTTGCAGGAGTACTCTCGATTGGCGACACGAGGATTCTCTACAAGTTTCATAAACTTCGTACGGCTGGAAGGGGAGTTATACACAAATTGTCATCATCCGAATTTCCGCTCAGCGACCAAGTCCCTTCGTAGCTGCATGTAAGTTCATCGAGAAATCTGAAACGACCGTACGATCATCTTCAAACTTGCAGGAGTGCTCTCGATTGGCGACACGAGCATTCTGTACAAGTTTCATAAACTTCGTACGGCTGGAAGGGGAGTTAGACACAAATTGTCATCTACAACGCAGTTTCCCTCAGCGACCAGGTCCCGTCGTAGCGGTATGTAAGTTCATCGAGAAATGTGAACCGACCATACGATCTTCTTCAACCTTGCAGGAGTGCTCTCGATTGGCGACACGAGCATTCTCTACAAGTTTCATAAACTTCGTACGGCTGGAAGGGGAGTTAGACACAAATTGTCATCATCCGAATTTCCGCTCAGCGACCAAGTCCCTTCGTAGCTGCATGTAAGTTCATCGAGAAATCTGAACCGACCGTGCGATCATCTTCAAACTTGCAGGAGTGCTCTCGATTGGCGACACGAGCATTCTGTACAAGTTTCATAAATTTCGTACGGCTGGAAGGGGAGTTTGAAAAAAATTGTCATCTACAACGCAGTTTCCGCCGAGCGACCAAGTACCGTCGTAGCTGTATGTAAGTTCATCGAGAAATGCGAACCGACCGTAAGATCTTCTTCAATCTTGCAGGAGTGCTCTCGATTGGCGACACAAGCATTCTCTACAAGTTTCATAAACTTCGTACGGCTGGAAAGGGAGTTAGACACAAATTGTCATCTACAACGCAGTACTGGATAGTTCCCGTTCAGCAACAAAGTCCCATCGTAGCTGTATGTAAGTTCATCGAGAAATCTGAACCGACTGTACGATCATCTTCAAACTTGCAGGAGTGCTCTCGATTGGCGACACGAGCATTCTCTACAAGTTTCATAAACTTCGTACGGCTGGAAGGGGAGTTAGACACAAATTGTCATCTACAACGCAGTCCTGGATAGTTTCCGCTCAGCGACCAAGTCCCGTCGTAGCTGTATGTAAGTTCATCGAGAAATGCGAACCGATCGTACGATCTTCTTAAAACTTGCAGGGGTGCTCTCGATTGACGACCCGAGCATGCTGTACGAGTTTCATAAACTTCGTATGGCTGGAAGCGGAGTTTGAAAAAAATTGTCATCTACAACGCAGTACTGGATAGTTCCCGTTCAGCGACTAAGTCCCGTCGTAGTTGTATGAAAGTTCATCGAGAAATGCGAACCGACCGTACAATCTTCTTCAAACTTGCAGCAGTGCTCTCGATTGACGACACGAGCATGCTGTACAAGTTTCATAAATTTCGTACTGCTGGAAGCGGAGTTTGACAAAAATTATTATCATCCGAATTTCCGCTCAGCGACCAAGTCCCTTCGTAGCAGCATGTAAGTTCACGAGAAATCTGAACCGACCGTACGATATTCTTCAAACTTGCAGGAGTGCTCTCGATTGGCGACACGAGCATTCTCTACAAGTTTCATAAACTTCGTACGGCTGGAAGGGGAGTTAGACACAAATTGTCATCTACAACGCAGTCCTGGATAGTTTCCGCTCAGCGACCAAGTCCCGTCGTAGCTGTATGTAAGTTCATCGAGAAATGCGAACCGATCGTACGATCTTCTTAAAACTTGCAGGGGTGCTCTCGATTGACGACCCGAGCATGCTGTACGAGTTTCATAAACTTCGTACGGCTGGAAGCGGAGTTTGAAAAAAATTGTCATCTACAACGCAGTACTGGATAGTTCCCGTTCAGCGACTAAGTCCCGTCGTAGATGTATGAAAGTTCATCGAGAAATGCGAACCGACCGTAGAATCTTCTTCAAACTTGCAGCAGTGCTCTCGATTGACGACACGAGCATGCTGTACAAGTTTCATAAATTTCGTACGGCTGGAAGCGGAGTTTGACACAAATTATTATCATCCGAATTTCCGCTCAGCGACCAAGTCCCTTCGTAGCAGCATGTAAGTTCACGAGAAATCTGAACCGACCGTACGATATTCTTCAAACTTGCAGGAGTGCTCTCGATTGGCGACACGAGCATTCTCTACAAGTTTCATAAACTTCGTACGGCTGGAAGGGGAGTTAGACGCAAATTGTCATTTACAACGCAGTACTGGATAGTTCCCGTTCAGCGACAAAGTCCCGTCGTAGCTGTATGTAACTTCATCGAGAAATGTGAACCGACCGTACGATCTTCTTCAAACTTGCAGGAGTGCTCTCGAATGGCGCCACGAGCATTCTGTACAAGTTTCATAAACTTCGTACGGCTGGAAGGGGAGTTAGACACAAATTGTCATCTATAACGCAGTTTCCGCTCAGCGACCAAGTCCCTTCGTAGCTGCATGTAAGTTCATCGAGAAATCTGAAACGACCGTACGATCATCTTCAAACTTGCAGGAGTTCTCTCGATTGGCGACACGAGCATTCTGTACAAGTTTCATAAACTTCGTACGGCTGGAAGGGGAGTTAGACACAAATTGTCATCTACAACGCAGTTTCCCTCAGCGACCAGGTCCCGTCGTAGCGGTATGTAAGTTCATCGAGAAATGTGAACCGACCATACGATCTTCTTCAACCTTGCAGGAGTGCTCTCGATTGGCGACACGAGCATTCTCTACAAGTTTCATAAACTTCGTACGGCTGGAAGGGGAGTTAGACACAAATTGTCATCATCCGAATTTCCGCTCAGCGACCAAGTCCCTTCGTAGCTGCATGTAGGTTCATCGAGAAATCTGAACCGACCGTACGATCATCTTCAAACTTGCAGGAGTGCTCTCGATTGGCGACCCGAGCATTCTGTACAAGTTTCATAAACTTCGTACGGCTGGAAGGGGAGTTAGACACAAATTGTCATCTACAACGCAGTTTCCCTCAGCGACCAAGTCCTGTCGTAGCGGTATGTAAGTTCATCGAGAAATGCGGACCGACCGTACGATCATCTTCAAAGTTGCAGGATTGTTCTCGATTGGCGACACGAGCATTCTCTACAAGCTTCATAAACTTCGTACGGCTGGAAGGGGAGTTAGACACAAAGTGTCATCATCCGAATTTCCGCTCAGCGACCAAGTCCCTTCGTAGCTGCATGTAAGTTCATCGAGAAATCTGAACCGACCGTACGATCATCTTCAAACTTGCAGGAGTGCTCTCGATTGGCGACACGAGCATTCTGTACAAGTTTCATAAACTTCGTACGCCTGGAAGGGGAGTTAGACATAAATTGTCATCTACAACGCAGTACTGGATAGTTCCCGTTCAGCGACTAAGTCCCGTCGTAGTTGTATGAAAGTTCATCGAGAAATGCGAACCGACCGTACAATCTTCTTCAAACTTGCAGCAGTGCTCTCGATTGACGACACGAGCATGCTGTACAAGTTTCATAAATTTCGTACGGCTGGAAGCGGAGTTTGACAAAACTTGTTATCATCCGAATTTCCGCTCAGCGACCAAATCCCTTCGTAGCTGCATGTAAGTTCACGAGAAATCTGAACCGACCGTACGATATTCTTCAAACTTGCAGGAGTGCTCTCGATTGGCGACACGAGCATTCTCTACAAGTTTCATAAACTTCGTACGGCTGGAAGGGGAGTTAGACGCAAATTGTCATTTACAACGCAGTACTGGATAGTTCCCGTTCAGCGACAAAGTCCCGTCGTAGCTGTATGTAACTTCATCGAGAAATGTGAACCGACCGTACGATCTTCTTCAAACTTGCAGGAGTGCTCTCGAATGGCGCCACGAGCATTCTGTACAAGTTTCATAAACTTCGTACGGCTGGAAGGGGAGTTAGACACAAATTGTCATCTATAACGCAGTTTCCGCTCAGCGACCAAGTCCCTTCGTAGCTGCATGTAAGTTCATCGAGAAATCTGAAACGACCGTACGATCATCTTCAAACTTGCAGGAGTTCTCTCGATTGGCGACACGAGCATTCTGTACAAGTTTGATAAACTTCGTACGGCTGGAAGGGGAGTTAGACACAAATTGTCATCTACAACGCAGTTTCCCTCAGCGACCAGGTCCCGTCGTAGCGGTATGTAAGTTCATCGAGAAATGTGAACCGACCATACGATCTTCTTCAACCTTGCAGGAGTGCTCTCGATTGGCGACACGAGCATTCTCTACAAGTTTCATAAACTTCGTACGGCTGGAAGGGGAGTTAGACACAAATTGTCATCATCCGAATTTCCGCTCAGCGACAAAGTCCCTTCGTAGCTGCATGTAAGTTCATCGAGAAATCTGAACCGACCGTGCGATCATCTTCAAACTTGCAGGAGTGCTCTCGATTGGCGACACGAGCATTCTGTACAAGTTTCATAAATTTCGTACGGCTGGAAGGGGAGTTTGAAAAAAATTGTCATCTACAACGCAGTTTCCGCCGAGCGACCAAGTACCGTCGTAGCTGTATGTAAGTTCATCGAGAAATGCGAACCGACCGTAAGATCTTCTTCAATCTTGCAGGAGTGCTCTCGATTGGCGACACAAGCATTCTCTACAAGTTTCATAAACTTCGTACGGCTGGAAAGGGAGTTAGACACAAATTGTCATCTACAACGCAGTACTGGATAGTTCCCGTTCAGCAACAAAGTCCCATCGTAGCTGTATGTAAGTTCATCGAGAAATCTGAACCGACTGTACGATCATCTTCAAACTTGCAGGAGTGCTCTCGATTGGCGACACGAGCATTCTCTACAAGTTTTATAAACTTCGTACGGCTGGAAGGGGAGTTAGACACAAATTGTCATCTACAACGCAGTCCTGGATAGTTTCCGCTCAGCGACCAAGTCCCGTCGTAGCTGTATGTAACTTCATCGAGAAATGCGAACCGATCGTACGATCTTCTTAAAACTTGCAGGGGTGCTCTCGATTGACGACCCGAGCATGCTGTACGAGTTTCATAAACTTCGTACGGCTGGAAGCGGAGTTTGAAAAAAATTGTCATCATTCGAATTTCCGTTCAGCGACCAAGTCCCTTCGTAGCTGCACGATATGTTCATCGAGAAATTTGAACCGACCGTACGCTCATCTTCAAACTTGCAGGAGTGCTCTCGATTGGCGACACGAGCATTCTCTACAAATTTCATAAACTTCGTACGGCTGGAAGGGGAGTTAGACACAAATTGTCATCTATAACGCAGTTTCCGCTCAGTGACCAAGTCCCGTCGTAGCTGTATGTAAGTTCATCGAGAAATGCGAACCGACCGACGATCTTCTTCAAACTTGCAGGAGTGCTCTCGATTGGCGACACGAGGATTCTCTACAAGTTTCATAAACTTCGTACGGCTGGAAGGGGTGTTAGACACAAATTGTCATCATCCGAATTTCCGCTCAGCGACCAAGTCCCTTCGTAGCTGCATGTAGGTTCATCGAGAAATCTGAACCGACCGTACGATCATCTTCAAACTTGCAGGAGTGCTCTCGATTGGCGACACGAGCATTCTGTACAAGTTTCATAAACTTCGTATGGCTGGAAGGGGAGTTAGACACAAATTGTCATCTACAACGCAGTTTCCCTCAGCGACCAAGTCCCGTCGTAGCGGTATGTAAGTTCATCGAGAAATGCGGACCGACCGTACGATCATCTTCAAACTTGCAGGAGTGCTTTCGATTGGCGACACGAGCATTCTCTACAAGTTTCATAAACTTCGTACGGCTGGAAGGGGAGTTAGACACAAATTGGCATCATCCGAATTTCCGCTCAGCGACCAAGTCCCTTCGTAGCTGCATGTAAGTTCATCGAGAAATCTGAACCGACCGTACGATCATCTTCAAACTTGCAGGAGTGCTCTCGATTGGCGACACGAGCATTCTGTACAAGTTTCATAAACTTCGTAAGCCTGGAAGGGGAGTTAGACATAAATTGTCATCTACAACGCAGTACTGGATAGTTCCCGTTCAGCGACTAAGTCCCATCGTAGCTGTATGTAAGTTCATCGAGAAATCTGAACCGACTGTACGATCATCTTCAAACTTGCAGGAGTGCTCTCGATTGGCGACACGAGCATTCTCTACAAGTTTCATAAACTTCGTACGGCTGGAAGGGGAGTTAGACACAAATTGTCATCTACAACGCAGTCCTGGATAGTTTCCGCTCAGCGACCAAGTCCCGTCGTAGCTGTATGTAAGTTCATCGAGAAATGCGAACCGATCGTACGATCTTCTTAAAACTTGCAGGGGTGCTCTCGATTGACGACCCGAGCATGCTGTACGAGTTTCATAAACTTCGTATGGCTGGAAGCGGAGTTTGAAAAAAATTGTCATCTACAACGCAGTACTGGATAGTTCCCGTTCAGCGACTAAGTCCCGTCGTAGTTGTATGAAAGTTCATCGAGAAATGCGAACCGACCGTACAATCTTCTTCAAACTTGCAGCAGTGCTCTCGATTGACGACACGAGCATGCTGTACAAGTTTCATAAATTTCGTACTGCTGGAAGCGGAGTTTGACAAAAATTATTATCATCCGAATTTCCGCTCAGCGACCAAGTCCCTTCGTAGCAGCATGTAAGTTCACGAGAAATCTGAACCGACCGTACGATATTCTTCAAACTTGCAGGAGTGCTCTCGATTGGCGACACGAGCATTCTCTACAAGTTTCATAAACTTCGTACGGCTGGAAGGGGAGTTAGACACAAATTGTCATCTACAACGCAGTCCTGGATAGTTTCCGCTCAGCGACCAAGTCCCGTCGTAGCTGTATGTAAGTTCATCGAGAAATGCGAACCGATCGTACGATCTTCTTAAAACTTGCAGGGGTGCTCTCGATTGACGACCCGAGCATGCTGTACGAGTTTCATAAACTTCGTACGGCTGGAAGCGGAGTTTGAAAAAAATTGTCATCTACAACGCAGTACTGGATAGTTCCCGTTCAGCGACTAAGTCCCGTCGTAGATGTATGAAAGTTCATCGAGAAATGCGAACCGACCGTAGAATCTTCTTCAAACTTGCAGCAGTGCTCTCGATTGACGACACGAGCATGCTGTACAAGTTTCATAAATTTCGTACGGCTGGAAGCGGAGTTTGACACAAATTATTATCATCCGAATTTCCGCTCAGCGACCAAGTCCCTTCGTAGCAGCATGTAAGTTCACGAGAAATCTGAACCGACCGTACGATATTCTTCAAACTTGCAGGAGTGCTCTCGATTGGCGACACGAGCATTCTCTACAAGTTTCATAAACTTCGTACGGCTGGAAGGGGAGTTAGACGCAAATTGTCATTTACAACGCAGTACTGGATAGTTCCCGTTCAGCGACAAAGTCCCGTCGTAGCTGTATGTAACTTCATCGAGAAATGTGAACCGACCGTACGATCTTCTTCAAACTTGCAGGAGTGCTCTCGAATGGCGCCACGAGCATTCTGTACAAGTTTCATAAACTTCGTACGGCTGGAAGGGGAGTTAGACACAAATTGTCATCTATAACGCAGTTTCCGCTCAGCGACCAAGTCCCTTCGTAGCTGCATGTAAGTTCATCGAGAAATCTGAAACGACCGTACGATCATCTTCAAACTTGCAGGAGTTCTCTCGATTGGCGACACGAGCATTCTGTACAAGTTTCATAAACTTCGTACGGCTGGAAGGGGAGTTAGACACAAATTGTCATCTACAACGCAGTTTCCCTCAGCGACCAGGTCCCGTCGTAGCGGTATGTAAGTTCATCGAGAAATGTGAACCGACCATACGATCTTCTTCAACCTTGCAGGAGTGCTCTCGATTGGCGACACGAGCATTCTCTACAAGTTTCATAAACTTCGTACGGCTGGAAGGGGAGTTAGACACAAATTGTCATCATCCGAATTTCCGCTCAGCGACCAAGTCCCTTCGTAGCTGCATGTAGGTTCATCGAGAAATCTGAACCGACCGTACGATCATCTTCAAACTTGCAGGAGTGCTCTCGATTGGCGACCCGAGCATTCTGTACAAGTTTCATAAACTTCGTACGGCTGGAAGGGGAGTTAGACACAAATTGTCATCTACAACGCAGTTTCCCTCAGCGACCAAGTCCTGTCGTAGCGGTATGTAAGTTCATCGAGAAATGCGGACCGACCGTACGATCATCTTCAAAGTTGCAGGATTGTTCTCGATTGGCGACACGAGCATTCTCTACAAGCTTCATAAACTTCGTACGGCTGGAAGGGGAGTTAGACACAAAGTGTCATCATCCGAATTTCCGCTCAGCGACCAAGTCCCTTCGTAGCTGCATGTAAGTTCATCGAGAAATCTGAACCGACCGTACGATCATCTTCAAACTTGCAGGAGTGCTCTCGATTGGCGACACGAGCATTCTGTACAAGTTTCATAAACTTCGTACGCCTGGAAGGGGAGTTAGACATAAATTGTCATCTACAACGCAGTACTGGATAGTTCCCGTTCAGCGACTAAGTCCCGTCGTAGTTGTATGAAAGTTCATCGAGAAATGCGAACCGACCGTACAATCTTCTTCAAACTTGCAGCAGTGCTCTCGATTGACGACACGAGCATGCTGTACAAGTTTCATAAATTTCGTACGGCTGGAAGCGGAGTTTGACAAAACTTGTTATCATCCGAATTTCCGCTCAGCGACCAAATCCCTTCGTAGCTGCATGTAAGTTCACGAGAAATCTGAACCGACCGTACGATATTCTTCAAACTTGCAGGAGTGCTCTCGATTGGCGACACGAGCATTCTCTACAAGTTTCATAAACTTCGTACGGCTGGAAGGGGAGTTAGACGCAAATTGTCATTTACAACGCAGTACTGGATAGTTCCCGTTCAGCGACAAAGTCCCGTCGTAGCTGTATGTAACTTCATCGAGAAATGTGAACCGACCGTACGATCTTCTTCAAACTTGCAGGAGTGCTCTCGAATGGCGCCACGAGCATTCTGTACAAGTTTCATAAACTTCGTACGGCTGGAAGGGGAGTTAGACACAAATTGTCATCTATAACGCAGTTTCCGCTCAGCGACCAAGTCCCTTCGTAGCTGCATGTAAGTTCATCGAGAAATCTGAAACGACCGTACGATCATCTTCAAACTTGCAGGAGTTCTCTCGATTGGCGACACGAGCATTCTGTACAAGTTTGATAAACTTCGTACGGCTGGAAGGGGAGTTAGACACAAATTGTCATCTACAACGCAGTTTCCCTCAGCGACCAGGTCCCGTCGTAGCGGTATGTAAGTTCATCGAGAAATGTGAACCGACCATACGATCTTCTTCAACCTTGCAGGAGTGCTCTCGATTGGCGACACGAGCATTCTCTACAAGTTTCATAAACTTCGTACGGCTGGAAGGGGAGTTAGACACAAATTGTCATCATCCGAATTTCCGCTCAGCGACAAAGTCCCTTCGTAGCTGCATGTAAGTTCATCGAGAAATCTGAACCGACCGTGCGATCATCTTCAAACTTGCAGGAGTGCTCTCGATTGGCGACACCAGCATTCTGTACAAGTTTCATAAATTTCGTACGGCTGGAAGGGGAGTTTGAAAAAAATTGTCATCTACAACGCAGTTTCCGCCGAGCGACCAAGTACCGTCGTAGCTGTATGTAAGTTCATCGAGAAATGCGAACCGACCGTAAGATCTTCTTCAATCTTGCAGGAGTGCTCTCGATTGGCGACACAAGCATTCTCTACAAGTTTCATAAACTTCGTACGGCTGGAAAGGGAGTTAGACACAAATTGTCATCTACAACGCAGTACTGGATAGTTCCCGTTCAGCAACAAAGTCCCATCGTAGCTGTATGTAAGTTCATCGAGAAATCTGAACCGACTGTACGATCATCTTCAAACTTGCAGGAGTGCTCTCGATTGGCGACACGAGCATTCTCTACAAGTTTTATAAACTTCGTACGGCTGGAAGGGGAGTTAGACACAAATTGTCATCTACAACGCAGTCCTGGATAGTTTCCGCTCAGCGACCAAGTCCCGTCGTAGCTGTATGTAACTTCATCGAGAAATGCGAACCGATCGTACGATCTTCTTAAAACTTGCAGGGGTGCTCTCGATTGACGACCCGAGCATGCTGTACGAGTTTCATAAACTTCGTACGGCTGGAAGCGGAGTTTGAAAAAAATTGTCATCATTCGAATTTCCGTTCAGCGACCAAGTCCCTTCGTAGCTGCACGATATGTTCATCGAGAAATTTGAACCGACCGTACGCTCATCTTCAAACTTGCAGGAGTGCTCTCGATTGGCGACACGAGCATTCTCTACAAATTTCATAAACTTCGTACGGCTGGAAGGGGAGTTAGACACAAATTGTCATCTATAACGCAGTTTCCGCTCAGTGACCAAGTCCCGTCGTAGCTGTATGTAAGTTCATCGAGAAATGCGAACCGACCGACGATCTTCTTCAAACTTGCAGGAGTGCTCTCGATTGGCGACACGAGGATTCTCTACAAGTTTCATAAACTTCGTACGGCTGGAAGGGGTGTTAGACACAAATTGTCATCATCCGAATTTCCGCTCAGCGACCAAGTCCCTTCGTAGCTGCATGTAGGTTCATCGAGAAATCTGAACCGACCGTACGATCATCTTCAAACTTGCAGGAGTGCTCTCGATTGGCGACACGAGCATTCTGTACAAGTTTCATAAACTTCGTATGGCTGGAAGGGGAGTTAGACACAAATTGTCATCTACAACGCAGTTTCCCTCAGCGACCAAGTCCCGTCGTAGCGGTATGTAAGTTCATCGAGAAATGCGGACCGACCGTACGATCATCTTCAAACTTGCAGGAGTGCTTTCGATTGGCGACACGAGCATTCTCTACAAGTTTCATAAACTTCGTACGGCTGGAAGGGGAGTTAGACACAAATTGGCATCATCCGAATTTCCGCTCAGCGACCAAGTCCCTTCGTAGCTGCATGTAAGTTCATCGAGAAATCTGAACCGACCGTACGATCATCTTCAAACTTGCAGGAGTGCTCTCGATTGGCGACACGAGCATTCTGTACAAGTTTCATAAACTTCGTAAGCCTGGAAGGGGAGTTAGACATAAATTGTCATCTACAACGCAGTACTGGATAGTTCCCGTTCAGCGACTAAGTCCCATCGTAGCTGTATGTAAGTTCATCGAGAAATCTGAACCGACTGTACGATCATCTTCAAACTTGCAGGAGTGCTCTCGATTGGCGACACGAGCATTCTGTACAAGTTTCATAAATTTCGTACGGCTGGAAGGGGAGTTTGAAAAAAATTGTCATCTACAACGCAGTTTCCGCCGAGCGACCAAGTACCGTCGTAGCTGTATGTAAGTTCATCGAGAAATGCGAACCGACCGTAAGATCTTCTTCAAACTTGCAGGAGTGCTCTCGATTGGCGACACAAGCATTCTCTACAAGTTTCATAAACTTCGTACTGCTGGAAAGGGAGTTAGACACAAATTGTCATCTACAACGCAGTACTGGATAGTTCCCGTTCAGCAACAAAGTCCCATCGTAGCTGTATGTAAGTTCATCGAGAAATCTGAACCGACTGTACGATCATCTTCAAACTTGCAGGAGTGCTCTCGATTGGCGACACGAGCATTCTCTACAAGTTTCATAAACTTCGTACGGCTGGAAGGGGAGTTAGACACAAATTGTCATCTACAACGCAGTCCTGGATAGTTTCCGCTCAGCGACCAAGTCCCGTCGTAGCTGTATGTAAGTTCATCGAGAAATGCGAACCGATCGTACGATCTTCTTAAAACTTGCAGGAGTGCTCCTGATTGACGACCCGAGCATGCTGTACGAGTTTCATAAATTTCGGATGGCTGGAAGCGGAGTTTGAAAAAAATTGTCATCATCCAAATTTCCGTTCAGCGACCAAGTCCTTTCGTAGCTGCACGATATGTTCATCGAGAAATTTGAACCGACCGTACGCTCATCTTCAAACTTGCAGGAGTGCTCTCGATTGGCGACACGAGCATTCTCTACAAATTTCATAAACTTCGTACGGCTGGAAGGGGAGTTAGACACAAATTGTCATCTATAACGCAGTTTCCGCTCAGTGACCAAGTCCCGTCGTAGCTGTATGTAAGTTCATCGAGAAATGCGAACCGACCGACGATCTTCTTCAAACTTGCAAGAGTGCTCTCGATTGGCGACACGAGGATTCTCCACAAATTTCATAAACTTCGTACGGCTGGAAGGGGTGTTAGACACAAATTGTCATCATCCGAATTTCCGCTCAGCGACCAAGTCCCTTCGTAGCTGCATGTAGGTTCATCGAGAAATCTGAACCGACCGTACGATCATCTTCAAACTTGCAGGAGTGCTCTCGATTGGCGACACGAGCATTCTGTACAAGTTTCATAAACTTCGTATGGCTGGAAGGGGAGTTAGACACAAATTGTCATCTACAACGCAGTTTCCCTCAGCGACCAAGTCCCGTCGTAGCGGTATGTAAGTTCATCGAGAAATGCGGACCGACCGTACGATCATCTTCAAACTTGCAGGAGTGCTCTCGATTGGCGACACGAGCATTCTCTACAAGTTTCATAAACTTCGTACGGCTGGAAGGGGAGTTAGACACAAATTGTCATCTACAACGCAGTTTCCTCTCAGCGACCAAGTCCCGTCGTAGCTGTATGTAAGTTCATCGAGAAATGCGAACCGACCGACGATCTTCTTCAAACTTGCAGGAGTGCTCTCGATTGGCGACACGAGCATTCTCTACAAGTTTCATATACTTCGTACGGCTGGAAGGGGAGTTAGACACAAATTGTCATCATCCGAATTTCCGCTCAGCGACCAAGTCCCATCGTAGCTGCATGTAAGTTCATCGAGAAATCTGAACCGACCGTACGATCATCTTCAAACTTGCAGGAGTGCTCTCGATTGGCGACACGAGCATTCTCTACAAGTTTCATAAACTTCGTACGGCTGGAAGGGGAGTTAGACACAAATTGTCATCATCCGAATTTCCGCTCAGCGACCAAGTCCCATCGTAGCTGCATGTAAGTTCATCGAGAAATCTGAACCGACCGTGCGATCATCTTCAAACTTGCAGGAGTGCTCTCGATTGGCGACACGAGCATTCTCTACAAGTTTCATAAACTTCGTACGGCTGGAAGGGGAGTTAGACACAAATTGTCATCTACAACGCAGTCCTGGATAGTTTCCGCTCAGCGACCAAGTCCCGTCGTAGCTGTATGTAAGTTCATCGAGAAATGCGAACCGATCGTACGATCTTCTTAAAACTTGCAGGGGTGCTCTCGATTGACGACCCGAGCATGCTGTACAAGTTTCATAAACTTCGTACGGCTGGAAGCGGAGTTTGACAAAAATTGTCATCGTCCAAATTTCCGCTCAGCGACCAAGTCCCTTCGTAGCTGCATGTAAGTTCATCGAGAAATCTGAACCGACCGTACGATCATCTTCAAACTTGCAGGAGTGCTCTCGATTGGCGACACGAGCATTCTGTACAAGTTTCATAAACTTCGTACGCCTGGAAGGGGAGTTAGACATAAATTGTCATCTACAACGCAGTACTGGATAGTTCCCGTTCAGCGACTAAGTCCCGTCGTAGCTGCATGTAAGTTCATCGAGAAATGTGAACCGACCTTTCGATCTTCTTCAAACTTGCAGGAGTGCTCTCGACTGACGACACGAGCATGCTGAACAAGTTTCATAAACTTCGTACGGCTGGAAGGGGAGTTAGACACAAATTGTCATCTACAACGCAGTTTCCCTCAGCGACCAAGTCCCGTCGTAGCGGTATGTAAGTTCATCGAGAAATGCGGACCGACCGTACGATCATCTTCAAACTTGCAGGAGTGCTCTCGATTGGCAACACGAGCATTCTCTACAAGTTTCATAAACTTCGTACGGCTGGAAGGGGAGTTAGACACAAATTGTCATCTACAACGCAGTTTCCGCTCAGCGACCAAGTCCCGTCGTAGCTGTATGTAAGTTCATCGAGAAATGCGAACCGACAGACGATCTTCTTCAAACTTGCAGGAGTGCTCTCGATTGGCGACACGAGCATTCTCTACAAGTTTCATAAACTTCGTACGGCTGGAAGCGGAGTTTGACAAAAATTGTCATCGTCCAAATTTCCGCTCAGCGACCAAGTCCCTTCGTAGCTGCATGTAAGTTCATCGAGAAATCTGAACCGACCGTACGATCATCTTCAAACTTGCAGGAGTGCTCTCGATTGGCGACACGAGCATTCTGTACAAGTTTCATAAACTTCGTACGCCTGGAAGGGGAGTTAGACATAAATTGTCATCTACAACGCAGTACTGGATAGTTCCCGTTCAGCGACTAAGTCCCGTCGTAGATGCATGTAAGTTCATCGAGAAATGTGAACCGACCTTTCGATCTTCTTCAAACTTGCAGGAGTGCTCTCGATTGACGACACGAGCATGCTGAACAAGATTCATAAACTTCGTACGGCTGGAAGGGGAGTTAGACACAAATTGTCATCATCCGAATTTCCGCTCAGCGACCAAGTCCCTTCGTAGCTGCATGTAGGTTCATCGAGAAATCTGAACCGACCGTACGATCATCTTCAAACTTGCAGGAGTGCTCTCGATTGGCGACACGAGCATTCTGTACAAGTTTCATAAACTTCGTACGGCTGGAAGGGGAGTTAGACACAAATTGTCATCATCCGAATTTCCGCTCAGCGACCAAGTCCCTTCGTAGCTGCATGTAAGTTCATCGAGAAATCTGAACCGACCGTGCGATCATCTTCAAACTTGCAGGAGTGCTCTCGATTGGCGACACGAGCAATCTGTACAATTTTCATAAATTTCGTACGGCTGGAAGGGGAGTTTGAAAAAAATTGTCATCTACAACGCAGTTTCCGCCGAGCGACCAAGTACCGTCGTAGCTGTATGTAAGTTCATCGAGAAATGCGAACCGACCGTAAGATCTTCTTCAAACTTGCAGGAGTGCTCTCGATTGGCGACACAAGCATTCTCTACAAGTTTCATAAACTTCGTACGGCTGGAAAGGGAGTTAGACACAAATTGTCATCTACAACGCAGTACTGGATAGTTCCCGTTCAGCAACAAAGTCCCATCGTAGCTGTATGTAAGTTCATCGAGAAATCTGAACCGACTGTACGATCATCTTCAAACTTGCAGGAGTGCTCTCGATTGGCGACACGAGCATTCTCTACAAGTTTCATAAACTTCGTACGGCTGGAAGGGGAGTTAGACACAAATTGTCATCTACAACGCAGTCCTGGATAGTTTCCGCTCAGCGACCAAGTCCCGTCGTAGCTGTATGTAAGTTCATCGAGAATTGCGAACCGACCGTACGCTCATCTTCAAACTTGCAGGAGTGCTCTCGATTGGCGACACGAGCATTCTCTACAAATTTCATAAACTTCGTACGGCTGGAAGGGGAGTTAGACCCAAATTGTCATCTATAACGCAGTTTCCGCTCAGTGACCAAGTCCCGTCGTAGCTGTATGTAAGTTCATCGAGAAATGCGAACCGACCGACGATCTTCTTCAAACTTGCAAGAGTGCTCTCGATTGGCGACACGAGGATTCTCTACAAATTTCATAAACTTCGTACGGCTGGAAGGGGTGTTAGACACAAATTGTCATCATCCGAATTTCCGCTCAGCGACCAAGTCCCTTCGTAGCTGCATGTAGGATCATCGAGAAATCTGAACCGACCGTACGATCATCTTCAAACTTGCAGGAGTGCTCTCGATTGGCGACACGAGCATTCTGTACAAGTTTCATAAACTTCGTACGGCTGGAAGGGGAGTTAGACACAAATTGTCATCTACAACGCAGTTTCCCTCAGCGACCAAGTCCCGTCGTAGCGGTATGTAAGTTCATCGAGAAATGCGGACCGACCGTACGATCATCTTCAAACTTGCAGGAGTGCTCTCGATTGGCGACACGAGCATTCTCTACAAGTTTCATAAACTTCGTACGGCTGGAAGGGGAGTTAGACACAAATTGTCATCTACAACGCAGTACTGGATAGTTCCCGTTCAGCAACAAAGTCCCATCGTAGCTGCATGTAAGTTCATCGAGAAATCTGAACCAACCGTGCGATCATCTTCAAACTTGCAGGAGTGCTCTCGATTGGCGACACGAGCATTCTGTACAAGTTTCATAAACTTCGTACGGCTGGAAGGGGAGTTAGACACAAATTGTCATCTACAACGCAGTACCTGATAGTTCCCGTTCAGCGACTAAGTCCCGTCGTAGCTGTATGAAAGTTCATCGAGAAATGCGAACCGACCGTACAATCTTCTACAAACTTGCAGCAGTGCTCTCGATTGACGACACGAGCATGCTGTACAAGTTTCATAAACTTCGTACGGCTGGAAGCGGAGTTTGACAAAAATTGTCATCATCCGAATTTCCGCTCAGCGACCAAGTCCCTTCGTAGCTGCATGTAAGTTGACGAGAAGTCTGAACCGACCGTACGAGCTTCTTCAAACTTGCAGGAGTGCTCTCGATTGACGACACGAGCATGCTGATCAAGTTTCATAAACTTCGTACGGCTGGAAGGGGAGTTAGACACAAATTGTCATCATCCGAATTTCCGTTCAGCGACCAAGTCCCTTCGTAGCTGCATGTAGGTTCATCGAGAAATCTGAACCGACCGTACGATCATCTTCAAACTTGCAGGAGTGCTCTCGATTGGCGACACGTGCATTCTGTACAAGTTTCATAAACTTCGTACGGCTGGAAGGGGAGTTAGACACAAATTGTCATCTACAACGCAGTTTCCCTCAGCGACCAAGTCCCGTCGTAGCGGTATGTAAGTTCATCGAGAAATGCGGACCGACCGTACGATCATCTTCAAACTTGCAGGAGTGCTCTCGATTGGCGACACGAGCATTCTCTACAAGTTTCATAAACTTCGTACGGCTGGAAGGGGAGTTAGACACAAATTGTCATCTACAACGCAGTTTCCGCTCAGCGACCAAGTCCCGTCGTAGCTGTATGTAAGTTCATCGAGAAATGCGAACCGACCGACGATCTTCTTCAAACTTGCAGGAGTGCTCTCGATTGGCGACACGAGCATTCTCTACAAGTTTCATAAACTTCGTACGGCTGGAAGGGGAGTTAGACACAAATTGTCATCATCCGAATTTCCGCTCAGCGACCAAGTCCGTTCGTAGCTGCATGTAAGTTCATCGAGAAATCTGAACCGACCGTGCGATCATCTTCAAACTTGCAGGAGTGCTCTCGATTGGCGACACGAGCATTCTGTACGAGTTTCATAAACTTCGTACGGCTGGAAGGGGTGTTAGACACAAATTGTCATCTACAACGCAGTACTGGATAGTTCCCGTTCAGCGACTAAGTCCCGTCGTAGTTGTATGAAAGTTCATCGAGAAATGCGAACCGACCGTACAATCTTCTTCAAACTTGCAGCAGTGCTCTCGATTGACGACACGAGCATTCTGTACAAGTTTCATAAACTTCGTACGCCTGGAAGGGGAGTTAGACATAAATTGTCATCTACAACGCAGTACTGGATAATTCCCGTTCAGCGACTAAGTCCCGTCGTAGCTGCATGTAGGTTCATCGAGAAATGTGAACCGACCTTTCGATCTTCTTCAAACTTGCAGGAGTGCTCTCGATTGACGACACGAGCATGCTGAACAAGTTTCATAAACTTCGTACGGCTGGAAGGGGAGTTAGACACAAATTGTCATCTACAACGCAGTTTCCCTCAGCGACCAAGTCCCGTCGTAGCGGTATGTAAGTTCATCGAGAAATGCGGACCGACCGTACGATCATCTTCAAACTTGCAGGAGTGCTCTCGAATGGCGACACGAGCATTCTCTACAAGTTTCATAAACTTCGTACGGCTGGAAAGGAATTAGACACAAATTGTCATCTACAACGCAGTTTCCGCTCAGCGACCAAGTCCCGTCGTAGCTGTATGTAAGTTCATCGAGAAATGCGAACCGACCGACGATCTTCTTCAAACTTGCAGGAGTGCTCTCGATTGGCGGCACGAGCATTCTCTACAAGTTTCATAAACTTCGTACGGCTGGAAGGGGAGTTAGACACAAATTGTCATCATCCGAATTTCCGCCTAGCGACCAAGTCCCTTCGTAGCTGTATGTAAGTTCATCGAGAAATCTGAACCGACCGTGCGATCATCTTCAAACTTGCAGGAGGGCTCTCGATTGGCGACACGAGCATTCTCTACAAGTTTCATCAACTTCGTACGGCTGGAAGGGGAGTTAGACACAAATTGTCATCATCCGAATTTCCGCTCAGCGACCAAGTCCCATCGTAGCTGTATGTAAGTTCATCGAGAAATCTGAACCGACTGTACGATCATCTTCAAACTTGCAGGAGTGCTCTCGATTGGCGACACGAGCATTCTCTACAAGTTTCATAAACTTCGTACGGCTGGAAGGGGAGTTAGACACAAATTGTCATCTACAACGCAGTACTGGATAGTTCCCGTTCAGCAACAAAGTCCCATCGTAGCTGCATGTAAGTTCATCGAGAAATCTGAACCGACCGTGCGATCATCTTCAAACTTGCAGGAGTGCTCTCGATTGGCGACACGAGCATTCTGTACAAGTTTCATAAACTTCGTACGGCTGGAAGGGGAGTTAGACACAAATTGTCATCTACAACGCAGTACTGGATAGTTCCCGTTCAGCGACTAAGTCCCGTCGTAGCTGTATGAAAGTTCATCGAGAAATGCGAACCGACCGTACAATCTTCTACAAACTTGCAGCAGTGCTCTCGATTGACGACACGAGCATGCTGTACAAGTTTCATAAACTTCGTACGGCTGGAAGCGGAGTTTGACAAAAATTGTCATCATCCGAATTTCCGCTCAGCGACCAAGTCCCTTCGTAGCTGCATGTAAGTTGACGAGAAGTCTGAACCGACCGTACGAGCTTCTTCAAACTTGCAGGAGTGCTCTCGATTGACGACACGAGCATGCTGATCAAGTTTCATAAACTTCGTACGGCTGGAAGGGGAGTTAGACACAAATTGTCATCATCCGAATTTCCGTTCAGCGACCAAGTCCCTTCGTAGCTACATGTAGGTTCATCGAGAAATCTGAACCGACCGTACGATCATCTTCAAACTTGCAGGAGTGCTCTCGATTGGCGACACGTGCATTCTGTACAAGTTTCATAAACTTCGTACGGCTGGAAGGGGAGTTAGACACAAATTGTCATCTACAACGCAGTTTCCCTCAGCGACCAAGTCCCGTCGTAGCGGTATGTAAGTTCATCGAGAAATGCGGACCGACCGTACGATCATCTTCAAACTTGCAGGAGTGCTCTCGATTGGCGACACGAGCATTCTCTACAAGTTTCATAAACTTCGTACGGCTGGAAGGGGAGTTAGACACAAATTGTCATCTACAACGCAGTTTCCGCTCAGCGACCAAGTCCCGTCGTAGCTGTATGTAAGTTCATCGAGAAATGCGAACCGACCGACGATCTTCTTCAAACTTGCAGGAGTGCTCTCGATTGGCGACACGAGCATTCTCTACAAGTTTCATAAACTTCGTACGGCTGGAAGGGGAGTTAGACACAAATTGTCATCATCCGAATTTCCGCTCAGCGACCAAGTCCGTTCGTAGCTGCATGTAAGTTCATCGAGAAATCTGAACCGACCGTGCGATCATCTTCAAACTTGCAGGAGTGCTCTCGATTGGCGACACGAGCATTCTGTACGAGTTTCATAAACTTCGTACGGCTGGAAGGGGTGTTAGACACAAATTGTCATCTACAACGCAGTACTGGATAGTTCCCGTTCAGCGACTAAGTCCCGTCGTAGTTGTATGAAAGATCATCGAGAAATGCGAACCGACCGTACAATCTTCTTCAAACTTGCAGAAGTGCTCTCGATTGACGACACGAGCATGCTGTACAAGTTTCATAAATTTCGTACGGCTGGAAGCGGAGTTTGACAAAAATTGTTATCATCCGAATTTCCGCTCAGCGACCAAGTCCCTTCGTAGCTGCATGTAAGTTCACGAGAAATCTGAACCGACCGTACGATATTCTTCAAACTTGCAGGAGTGCTCTCGATTGGCGACACGAGCATTCTCTACAAGTTTCATAAACTTCGTACGGCTGGAAGGGGAGTTAGACGCAAATTGTCATTTACAACGCAGTACTGGATAGTTCCCGTTCAGCGACTAAGTCCCGTCGTAGCTGTATGAAAGTTCATCGAGAAATGCGAACCGACCGTACAATCTTCTTCAAACTTGCAGCAGTGCTCTCGATTGACGACACGAGCATGCTGTACAAGTTTCATAAGCTTCGTACGGCTGGAAGCGGAGTTTGAAAAAAATTGTCATCATCCGAATTTCCGCTCAGCGACCAAGTCCCTTCGTAGCTGCATGTAAGTTGACGAGAAATCTGAACCGACCGTACGATCTTCTTCAAACTTGCAGGAGTGCTCTCGATTGGCGACACGAGCATTCTCTACCAGTTTCATAAACTTCGTACGGCTGGAAGGGGAGTTAGACGCAAATTGTCATTTACAACGCAGTACTGGATAGTTCCCGTTCAGCGACTAAGTCCCGTCGTAGCTGTATGAAAGTTCATCGAGAAATGCGAACCGACCGTACAATCTTCTTCAAACTTGCAGCAGTGCTCTCGATTGACGACACGAGCATGCTGTACAAGTTTCATAAGGTTCGTACGGCTGGAAGCGGAGTTTGAAAAAAATTGTCATCATCCGAATTTCCGCTCAGCGACCAAGTCCCGTCGTAGCTGCATGTAAGTTCATCGAGAAATCTGAACCGACCGTACGATCATCTTCAAACTTGCAGGAATGCTCTCGGTTGGCGACACGAGCATTCTGTACAAGTTTCATAAACTTCGTACGCCTGGAAGGGGAGTTAGACATAAATTGTCATCTACAACGCAGTACTGGATAATTCCCGTTCAGCGACTAAGTCCCGTCGTAGCTGCATGTAGGTTCATCGAGAAATGTGAACCGACCTTTCGATCTTCTTCAAACTTGCAGGAGTGCTCTCGATTGACGACACGAGCATGCTGAACAAGTTTCATAAACTTCGTATGGCTGGAAGGGGAGTGAGACACAATTTGTCATCTACAACGTAGTTTCCCTCAGCGACCAAGTCCCGTCGTTGCGGTATGTAAGTTCATCGAGAAATGCGGACCGACCGTACGATCATCTTCAAACTTGCAGGAGTGCTCTCGATTGGCGACACGAGCATTCTCTACAAGTTTCATAAACTTCGTACGGCTGGAAAGGAATTAGACACAAATTGTCATCTACAACGCAGTTTCCGCCTAGCGACCAAGTCCCTTCGTAGCTGCATGTAAGTTCATCGAGAAATCTGAACCGACCGTGCGATCATCTTCAAACTTGCAGGAGGGCTCTCGATTGGCGACACGAGCATGCTGTACAAGTTTCATAAACTTCGTACGGCTGGAAGCGGAGTTTGACAAAAATTGTCATCATCCGAATTTCCGCTCAGCGACCAAGTCCCTTCGTAGCTGCATGTATGTTCACGAGAAATCTGAACCGACCGTACGATCTTCTTCAAACTTGCAGGAGTGCTCTCGATTGGCGACACGAGCATTCTCTACAAGTTTCATAAACTTCGTACGGCTGGCAGGGGAGTTAGACGCAAATTGTCATTTACAACGCAGTACTGGATAGTTCCCGTTCAGCGACTAAGTCCCGTCGTAGCTGTATGAAAGTTCATCGAGAAATCCGAACCGACCGTACAATCTTCTTCAAACTTGCAGCAGTGCTCTCGATTGACGACACGAGCATGCTGTACAAGTTTCATAAGCTTCGTACGGCTGGAAGCGGAGTTTGAAAAAAATTGTCATCATCCGAATTTCCGCTCAGCGACCAAGTCCCTTCGTAGCTGCATGTAAGTTGACGAGAAATCTGAACCGACCGTACGATATTCTTCAAACTTGCAGGAGTGCTCTCGATTGACGACACGAGCATGCTGAACAAGTTTCATAAACTTCGTACGGCTGGAAGGGGAGTTAGACACAAATTGTCATCATCCGATTTTCCGCTCAGCGACCAAGTCCCTTCGTAGCTGCATGTAGGTTCATCGAGAAATCTGAACCGACCGTACGATCATCTTCAAACTTGCAGGAGTGCTCTCGATTGGCGACACGTGCATTCTGTACAAGTTTCATAAACTTCGTACGGCTGGCAGGGGAGTTAGACACAAATTGTCATCAACAACGCAGTTTCCCTCAGCGACCAAGTCCCGTCGAGGCGGTATGTAAGTTCATCGAGAAATGCGGACCGACCGTACGATCTTCTTCAAACTTGCAGCAGTGCTCTCGATTGACGACACGAGCATGCTGTACAAGTTTCATAAGCTTCGTACGGCTGGAAGCGGAGTTTGAAAAAAATTGTCATCATCCGAATTTCCGCTCAGCGACCAAGTCCCTTCGTAGCTGCATGTAAGTTGACGAGAAATCTGAACCGACCGTACGATCTTCTTCAAACTTGCAGGAGCGCTCTCGATTGGCGGCACGAGCATTCACTCCCAGTTTCATAAACTTCGTACGGCTGGAAGGGGAGTTAGACGCAAATTGTCATTTACAACGCAGTACTGGATAGTTCCCGTTCAGCGACTAAGTCCCGTCGTAGCTGTATGAAAGTTCATCGAGAAATGCGAACCGACCGTACAATCTTCTTCAAACTTGCAGCAGTGCTCTCGATTGACGACACGAGCATGCTGTACAAGTTTCATAAGCTTCGTACGGCTGGAAGCGGAGTTTGAAAAAAATTGTCATCATCCGAATTTCCGCTCAGCGACCAAGTCCCTTCGTAGCTGCATGTAAGTTGACGAGAAATCTGAACCGACCGTACGATCTTCTTCAAACTTGCAGGAGTGCTCTCGATTGACGACACGAGCATGCTGAACAAGTTTCATAAACTTCGTACGGCTGGAAGGGGAGTTAGACACAAATTGTCATCATCCGATTTTCCGCTCAGCGACCAAGTCCCTTCGTAGCTGCATGTAGGTTCATCGAGAAATCTGAACCGACCGTACGATCATCTTCAAACTTGCAGGAGTGCTCTCGATTGGCGACACGTGCATTCTGTACAAGTTTCATAAACTTCGTACGTCTGGCAGGGGAGTTAGACACAAATTGTCATCTACAACGCAGTTTCCCTCAGCGACCAAGTCCCGTCGAGGCGGTATGTAAGTTCATCGAGAAATGCGGACCGACCGTACGATCATCTTCAAACTTGCAGGAGTGCTCTCGATTGGCGACACGAGCATTCTCTACAAGTTTCATAAACTTCGTACGGCTGGAAGGGGAGTTAGACACAAATTGTCATCTACAACGCAGTTTCCGCTCAGCGACCAAGTCCCGTCGTAGCTGTATGTAAGTTCATCGAGAAATGCGAACCGGCCGACGATCTTCTTCAAACTTGCAGGAGTGCTCTCGATTGGCGACACGAGCATTCTCTACAAGTTTCATAAACTTCGTACGGCTGGAAGGGGAGTTAGACACAAATTGTCATCATCCGAATTTCCGCTCAGCGACCAAGTCCGTTCGTAGCTGCATGTAAGTTCATCGAGAAATCTGAACCGACCGTGCGATCATCTTCAAACTTGCAGGAGTGCTCTCGATTGGCGACACGAGCATTCTCTACAAGTTTCATAAACTTCGTACGGCTGGAAGGGGAGTTAGACACAAATTGTCATCTACAACGCAGTACTGGATAGTTCCCGTTCAGCGACTAAGTCCCGTCGTAGCTGTATGAAAGTTCATCGAGAAATGCGAACCGACCGTACAATCTTCTACAAACTTGCAGCAGTGCTCTCGATTGACGACACGAGCATGCTGTACAAGTTTCATAAACTTCGTACGGCTGGAAGCGGAGTTTGACAAAAATTGTCATCATCCGAATTTCCGCTCAGCGACCAAGTCCCTTCGTAGCTGCATGTAAGTTGACGAGAAGTCTGAACCGACCGTACGAGCTTCTTCAAACTTGCAGGAGTGCTCTCGATTGACGACACGAGCATGCTGATCAAGTTTCATAAACTTCGTACGGCTGGAAGGGGAGTTAGACACAAATTGTCATCATCCGAATTTCCGTTCAGCGACCAAGTCCCTTCGTAGCTACATGTAGGTTCATCGAGAAATCTGAACCGACCGTACGATCATCTTCAAACTTGCAGGAGTGCTCTCGATTGGCGACACGTGCATTCTGTACAAGTTTCATAAACTTCGTACGGCTGGAAGGGGAGTTAGACACAAATTGTCATCTACAACGCAGTTTCCCTCAGCGACCAAGTCCCGTCGTAGCGGTATGTAAGTTCATCGAGAAATGCGGACCGACCGTACGATCATCTTCAAACTTGCAGGAGTGCTCTCGATTGGCGACACGAGCATTCTCTACAAGTTTCATAAACTTCGTACGGCTGGAAGGGGAGTTAGACACAAATTGTCATCTACAACGCAGTTTCCGCTCAGCGTCCAAGTCCCGTCGTAGCTGTATGTAAGTTCATCGAGAAATGCGAACCGACCGACGATCTTCTTCAAACTTGCAGGAGTGCTCTCGATTGGCGACACGAGCATTCTCTACAAGTTTCATAAACTTCGTACGGCTGGAAGGGGAGTTAGACACAAATTGTCATCATCCGAATTTCCGCTCAGCGACCAAGTCCGTTCGTAGCTGCATGTAAGTTCATCGAGAAATCTGAACCGACCGTGCGATCATCTTCAAACTTGCAGGAGTGCTCTCGATTGGCGACACGAGCATTCTGTACGAGTTTCATAAACTTCGTACGGCTGGAAGGGGTGTTAGACACAAATTGTCATCTACAACGCAGTACTGGATAGTTCCCGTTCAGCGACTAAGTCCCGTCGTAGTTGTATGAAAGATCATCGAGAAATGCGAACCGACCGTACAATCTTCTTCAAACTTGCAGCAGTGCTCTCGATTGACGACACGAGCATGCTGTACAAGTTTCATAAATTTCGTACGGCTGGAAGCGGAGTTTGACAAAAATTGTTATCATCCGAATTTCCGCTCAGCGACCAAGTCCCTTCGTAGCTGCATGTAAGTTCACGAGAAATCTGAACCGACCGTACGATATTCTTCAAACTTGCAGGAGTGCTCTCGATTGGCGACACGAGCATTCTCTACAAGTTTCATAAACTTCGTACGGCTGGAAGGGGAGTTAGACGCAAATTGTCATTTACAACGCAGTACTGGATAGTTCCCGTTCAGCGACTAAGTCCCGTCGTAGCTGTATGAAAGTTCATCGAGAAATGCGAACCGACCGTACAATCTTCTTCAAACTTGCAGCAGTGCTCTCGATTGACGACACGAGCATGCTGTACAAGTTTCATAAGCTTCGTACGGCTGGAAGCGGAGTTTGAAAAAAATTGTCATCATCCGAATTTCCGCTCAGCGACCAAGTCCCTTCGTAGCTGCATGTAAGTTGACGAGAAATCTGAACCGACCGTACGATCTTCTTCAAACTTGCAGGAGTGCTCTCGATTGGCGACACGAGCATTCTCTACCAGTTTCATAAACTTCGTACGGCTGGAAGGGGAGTTAGACGCAAATTGTCATTTACAACGCAGTACTGGATAGTTCCCGTTCAGCGACTAAGTCCCGTCGTAGCTGTATGAAAGTTCATCGAGAAATGCGAACCGACCGTACAATCTTCTTCAAACTTGCAGCAGTGCTCTCGATTGACGACACGAGCATGCTGTACAAGTTTCATAAGGTTCGTACGGCTGGAAGCGGAGTTTGAAAAAAATTGTCATCATCCGAATTTCCGCTCAGCGACCAAGTCCCGTCGTAGCTGCATGTAAGTTCATCGAGAAATCTGAACCGACCGTACGATCATCTTCAAACTTGCAGGAATGCTCTCGGTTGGCGACAGGAGCATTCTGTACAAGTTTCATAAACTTCGTACGCCTGGAAGGGGAGTTAGACATAAATTGTCATCTACAACGCAGTACTGGATAATTCCCGTTCAGCGACTAAGTCCCGTCGTAGCTGCATGTAGGTTCATCGAGAAATGTGAACCGACCTTTCGATCTTCTTCAAACTTGCAGGAGTGCTCTCGATTGACGACACGAGCATGCTGAACAAGTTTCATAAACTTCGTATGGCTGGAAGGGGAGTGAGACACAATTTGTCATCTACAACGTAGTTTCCCTCAGCGACCAAGTCCCGTCGTTGCGGTATGTAAGTTCATCGAGAAATGCGGACCGACCGTACGATCATCTTCAAACTTGCAGGAGTGCTCTCGATTGGCGACACGAGCATTCTCTACAAGTTTCATAAACTTCGTACGGCTGGAAAGGAATTAGACACAAATTGTCATCTACAACGCAGTTTCCGCTCAGCGACCAAGTCCCGTCGTAGCTGTATGTAAGTTCATCGAGAAATGCGAACCGACCGACGATCTTCTTCAAACTTGCAGGAGTGCTCTCGATTGGCGACACGAGCATTCTCTACAAGTTTCATAAACTTCGTACGGCTGGAAGGGGAGTTAGACACAAATTGTCATCATCCGAATTTCCGCCTAGCGACCAAGTCCCTTCGTAGCTGCATGTAAGTTCATCGAGAAATCTGAACCGACCGTGCGATCATCTTCAAACTTGCAGGAGGGCTCTCGATTGGCGACACGAGCATGCTGTACAAGTTTCATAAACTTCGTACGGCTGGAAGCGGAGTTTGACAAAAATTGTCATCATCCGAATTTCCGTTCAGCGACCAAGTCCCTTCGTAGCTGCATGTATGTTCACGAGAAATCTGAACCGACCGTACGATCTTCTTCAAACTTGCAGGGGTGCTCTCGATTGGCGACACGAGCATTCTCTACAAGTTTCATAAACTTCGTACGGCTGGCAGGGGAGTTAGACGCAAATTGTCATTTACAACGCAGTACTGGATAGTTCCCGTTCAGCGACTAAGTCCCGTCGTAGCTGTATGAAAGTTCATCGAGAAATCCGAACCGACCGTACAATCTTCTTCAAACTTGCAGCAGTGCTCTCGATTGACGACACGAGCATGCTGTACAAGTTTCATAAGCTTCGTACGGCTGGAAGCGGAGTTTGAAAAAAATTGTCATCATCCGAATTTCCGCTCAGCGACCAAGTCCCTTCGTAGCTGCATGTAAGTTGACGAGAAATCTGAACCGACCGTACGATATTCTTCAAACTTGCAGGAGTGCTCTCGATTGACGACACGAGCATGCTGAACAAGTTTCATAAACTTCGTACGGCTGGAAGGGGAGTTAGACACAAATTGTCATCATCCGATTTTCCGCTCAGCGACCAAGTCCCTTCGTAGCTGCATGTAGGTTCATCGAGAAATCTGAACCGACCGTACGATCATCTTCAAACTTGCAGGAGTGCTCTCGATTGGCGACACGTGCATTCTGTACAAGTTTCATAAACTCCGTACGGCTGGCAGGGGAGTTAGACACAAATTGTCATCTACAACGCAGTTTCCCTCAGCGACCAAGTCCCGTCGAGGCGGTATGTAAGTTCATCGAGAAATGCGGACCGACCGTACGATCTTCTTCAAACTTGCAGCAGTGCTCTCGATTGACGACACGAGCATGCTGTACAAGTTTCATAAGCTTCGTACGGCTGGAAGCGGAGTTTGAAAAAAATTGTCATCATCCGAATTTCCGCTCAGCGACCAAGTCCCTTCGTAGCTGCATGTAAGTTGACGAGAAATCTGAACCGACCGTACGATCTTCTTCAAACTTGCAGGAGCGCTCTCGATTGGCGGCACGAGCATTCACTCCCAGTTTCATAAACTTCGTACGGCTGGAAGGGGAGTTAGACGCAAATTGTCATTTACAACGCAGTACTGGATAGTTCCCGTTCAGCGACTAAGTCCCGTCGTAGCTGTATGAAAGTTCATCGAGAAATGCGAACCGACCGTACAATCTTCTTCAAACTTGCAGCAGTGCTCTCGATTGACGACACGAGCATGCTGTACAAGTTTCATAAGCTTCGTACGGCTGGAAGCGGAGTTTGAAAAAAATTGTCATCATCCGAATTTCCGCTCAGCGACCAAGTCCCTTCGTAGCTGCATGTAAGTTGACGAGAAATCTGAACCGACCGTACGATCTTCTTCAAACTTGCAGGAGTGCTCTCGATTGACGACACGAGCATGCTGAACAAGTTTCATAAACTTCGTACGGCTGGAAGGGGAGTTAGACGCAAATTGTCATTTACAACGCAGTACTGGATAGTTCCCGTTCAGCGACTAAGTCCCGTCGTAGCTGTATGAAAGTTCATCGAGAAATCCGAACCGACCGTACAATCTTCTTCAAACTTGCAGGAGTGCTCTCGATTGACGACACGAGCATGCTGAACAAGTTTCATAAACTTCGTACGGCTGGAAGGGGAGTTAGACACAAATTGTCATCATCCGATTTTCCGCTCAGCGACCAAGTCCCTTCGTAGCTGCATGTAGGTTCATCGAGAAATCTGAACCGACCGTACGATCATCTTCAAACTTGCAGGAGTGCTCTCGATTGGCGACACGTGCATTCTGTACAAGTTTCATAAACTTCGTACGTCTGGCAGGGGAGTTAGACACAAATTGTCATCTACAACGCAGTTTCCCTCAGCGACCAAGTCCCGTCGAGGCGGTATGTAAGTTCATCGAGAAATGCGGACCGACCGTACGATCATCTTCAAACTTGCAGGAGTGCTCTCGATTGGCGACACGAGCATCCTCTACAAGTTTCATAAACTTCGTACGGCTGGAAGGGGAGTTAGACACAAATTGTCATCTACAACGCAGTTTCCGCTCAGCGACCAAGTCCCGTCGTAGCTGTATGTAAGTTCATCGAGAAATGCGAACCGGCCGACGATCTTCTTCAAACTTGCAGGAGTGCTCTCGATTGGCGACACGAGCATTCTCTACAAGTTTCATAAACTTCGTACGGCTGGAAGGGGAGTTAGACACAAATTGTCATCATCCGAATTTCCGCTCAGCGACCAAGTCCGTTCGTAGCTGCATGTAAGTTCATCGAGAAATCTGAACCGACCGTGCGATCATCTTCAAACTTGCAGGAGTGCTCTCGATTGGCGACACGAGCATTCTCTACAAGTTTCATAAACTTCGTACGGCTGGAAGGGGAGTTAGACACAAATTGTCATCTACAACGCAGTACTGGATAGTTCCCGTTCAGCGACTAAGTCCCGTCGTAGCTGTATGAAAGTTCATCGAGAAATGCGAACCGACCGTACAATCTTCTACAAACTTGCAGCAGTGCTCTCGATTGACGACACGAGCATGCTGTACAAGTTTCATAAACTTCGTACGGCTGGAAGCGGAGTTTGACAAAAATTGTCATCATCCGAATTTCCGCTCAGCGACCAAGTCCCTTCGTAGCTGCATGTAAGTTGACGAGAAGTCTGAACCGACCGTACGAGCTTCTGCAAACTTGCAGGAGTGCTCTCGATTGACGACACGAGCATGCTGATCAAGTTTCATAAACTTCGTACGGCTGGAAGGGGAGTTAGACACAAATTGTCATCATCCGAATTTCCGTTCAGCGACCAAGTCCCTTCGTAGCTGCATGTAGGTTCATCGAGAAATCTGAACCGACCGTACGATCATCTTCAAACTTGCAGGAGTGCTCTCGATTGGCGACACGTGCATTCTGTACAAGTTTCATAAACTTCGTACGGCTGGAAGGGGAGTTAGACACAAATTGTCATCTACAACGCAGTTTCCCTCAGCGACCAAGTCCCGTCGTAGCGGTATGTAAGTTCATCGAGAAATGCGGACCGACCGTACGATCATCTTCAAACTTGCAGGAGTGCTCTCGATTGGCGACGCGAGCATTCTCTACAAGTTTCATAAACTTCGTAAGGCTGGAAGGGGAGTTAGACACAAATTGTCATCTACAACGCAGTTTCCGCTCAGCGACCAAGTCCCGTCGTAGCTGTATGTAAGTTCATCGAGAAATGCGAACCGACCGACGATCTTCTTCAAACTTGCAGGAGTGCTCTCGATTGGCGACACGAGCATTCTCTACAAGTTTCTTAAACTTCGTACGGCTGGAAGGGGAGTTAGACACAAATTGTCATCATCCGAATTTCCGCTCAGCGACCAAGTCCGTTCGTAGCTGCATGTAAGTTCATCGAGAAATCTGAACCGACCGTGCGATCATCTTCAAACTTGCAGGAGTGCTCTCGATTGGCGACACGAGCATTCTGTACGAGTTTCATAAACTTCGTACGGCTGGAAGGGGAGTTAGACGCAAATTGTCATTTACAACGCAGTACTGGATAGTTCCCGTTCAGCGACTAAGTCCCGTCGTAGCTGTATGAAAGTTCATCGAGAAATCCGAACCGACCGTACAATCTTCTTCAAACTTGCAGCAGTGCTCTCGATTGACGACACGAGCATGCTGTACAAGTTTCATAAACTTCGTACGGCTGGAAGGGGAGTTAGACACAAATTGTCATCATCCGAATTTCCGCTCAGCGACCAAGTCCCTTCGTAGCTGCATGTAAGTTCATCGAGAAATCTGAACCGACCATACGATCATCTTCAAACTTGCAGGAGTGCTCTCGATTGGCGACACGAGCATTCTGTACAAGTTTCATAAACTTCGTACGCCTGGAAGGGGAGTTAGACATAAATTGTCATCTACAACGCAGTACTGGATAGTTCCCGTTCAGCGACTAAGTCCCGTCGTAGCTGTATGTAAGTTCATCGAGAAATGCGAACCGACAGCCGATCTTCTTCAAACTTGCAGGAGTGCTCTCGATTGGCGACACGAGCATTCTCTACAAGTTTCATAAACTTCGTACGGCTGGAAGCGGAGTTTGACAAAAATTGTCATCGTCCAAATTTCCGCTCAGCGACCAAGTCCCTTCGTA
This sequence comes from Priocnemis perturbator, assembly GCA_963942575.1. NCBI lineage: Eukaryota > Metazoa > Arthropoda > Insecta > Hymenoptera > Pompilidae > Priocnemis > Priocnemis perturbator. The sequence goes on from CAWWDK010000433.1 coordinate 179,939, forward strand.
GCTGCATGTAAGTTCATCGAGAAATCTGAACCGACCGTACGATCATCTTCAAACTTGCAGGAGTGCTCTCGATTGACGACACGAGCATTCTGTACAAGTTTCATAAACTTCGTACGCCTGGAAGGGGAGTTAGACATAAATTGTCATCTACAACGCAGTACTGGATAGTTCCCGTTCAGCGACTAAGTCCCGTCGTAGCTGCATGTAAGTTCATCGAGAAATGTGAACCGACCTTCCGATCTTCTTCAAACTTGCAGGAGTGCTCTCGATTGACGACACGAGCATGCTGAACAAGTTTCATAAACTTCGTACGGCTGGAAGGGGAGTTAGACACAAATTGTCATGATCCGAATTTCCGCTCAGCGACCAAGTCCCTTCGTAGCTGCATGTAGGTTCATCGAGTAATCTGAACCGACCGTACGATCATTTTCAAACTTGCAGGAGTGCTCTCGATTGGCGACACGAGCATTCTGTACAAGTTTCATAAACTTCGTACGGCTGGAAGGGGAGTTAGACACAAATTGTCATCTATAACGCAGTTTCCCTCAGCGACCAAGTCCCGTCGTAGCGGTATGTAAGTTCATCGAGAAATGCGGACCGACCGTACGATCATCTTCAAACTTGCAGGATTGTTCTCGATTGGCGACACGAGCATTCTCTACAAGCTTCATAAACTTCGTACGGCTGGAAGGGGAGTTAGACACAAATTGTCATCTACAACGCAGTTTCCGCTCAGCGACCAAGTCCCGTCGTAGCGGTATGTAAGTTCATCGAGAAATGCGAACCGACCGACGATCTTCTTCAAACTTGCAGGAGTGCTCTCGATTGGCGACACGAGGATTCTCTACAAGTTTCATAAACTTCGTACGGCTGGAAGGGGAGTTAGACACAAATTGTCATCATCCGAATTTCCGCTCAGCGACCAAGTCCCTTCGTAGTTGCGTGTAAGTTCATCGAGAAATCTGAACCGACCGTAAGATCTTCTTCAAACTTGCAGGAGTGCTCTCGATTGGCGACACAAGCATTCTCTACAAGTTTCATAAACTTCGTACGGCTGGAAAGGGAGTTAGACACAAATTGTCATCTACAACGCAGTACTGGATAGTTCCCGTTCAGCAACAAAGTCCCATCGTAGCTGTATGTAAGTTCATCGAGAAATCTGAACCGACTGTACGATCATCTTCAAACTTGCAGGAGTGCTCTCGATTGGCGACACGAGCATTCTCTACAAGTTTCATAAACTTCGTACGGCTGGAAGGGGAGTTAGACACAAATTGTCATCTACAACGCAGTCCTGGATAGTTTCCGCTCAGCGACCAAGTCCCGTCGTAGCTGTATGTAAGTTCATCGAGAAATGCGAACCGATCGTACGATCTTCTTAAAACTTGCAGGAGTGCTCTCGATTGACGACCCGAGCATTCTGTACGAGTTTCATAAACTTCGTACGGCTGGAAGCGGAGTTTGAAAAAAATTGTCATCATCCGAATTTCCGTTCAGCGACCAAGTCCCTTCGTAGCTGCACGATATGTTCATCGAGAAATTTGAACCGACCGTACGCTCATCTTCAAACTTGCAGGAGTGCTCTCGATTGGCGACACGAGCATTCTCTACAAATTTCATAAACTTCGTACGGCTGGAAGGGGAGTTAGACACAAATTGTCATCTATAACGCAGTTTCCGCTCAGTGACCAAGTCCCGTCGTAGCTGTATGTAAGTTCATCGAGAAATGCGAACCGACCGACGATCTTCTTCAAACTTGCAAGAGTGCTCTCGATTGGCGACACGAGGATTCTCTACAAATTTCATAAACTTCGTACGGCTGGAAGGGGTGTTAGACACAAATTGTCATCATCCGAATTTCCGCTCAGCGACCAAGTCCCTTCGTAGCTGCATGTAGGTTCATCGAGAAATCTGAACCGACCGTACGATCATCTTCAAACTTGCAGGAGTGCTCTCGATTGGCGACACGAGCATTCTGTACAAGTTTCATAAACTTCGTACGGCTGGAAGGGGAGTTAGACACAAATTGTCATCTACAACGCAGTTTCCCTCAGCGACCAAGTCCCGTCGTAGCGGTATGTAAGTTCATCGAGAAATGCGGACCGACCGTACGATCATCTTCAAACTTGCAGCAGTGCTCTCGATTGACGACACGAGCATGCTGTACAAGTTTCATAAACTTCGTACGGCTGGAAGCGGAGTTAGACACAAATTGTCATCTACAACGCAGTACTGGATAGTTCCCGTTCAGCAACAAAGTCCCATCGTAGCTGCATGTAAGTTCATCGAGAAATCTGAACCGACCGTGCGATCATCTTCAAACTTGCAGGAGTGCTCTCGATTGGCGACACGAGCATTCTGTACAAGTTTCATAAACTTCGTACGGCTGGAAGGGGAGTTAGACACAAATTGTCATCTACAACGCAGTACTGGATAGTTCCCGTTCAGCGACTAAGTCCCGTCGTAGCTGTATGAAAGTTCATCGAGAAATCCGAACCGACCGTACAATCTTCTTCAAACTTGCAGCAGTGCTCTCGATTGACGACACGAGCATGCTGTACAAGTTTCATAAGCTTCGTACGGCTGGAAGCGGAGTTTGAAAAAAATTGTCATCATCCGAATTTCCGCTCAGCGACCAAGTCCCTTCGTAGCTGCATGTAAGTTGACGAGAAATCTGAACCGACCGTACGATCTTCTTCAAACTTGCAGGAGTGCTCTCGATTGGCGATACGTGCATTCTGTACAAGTTTCATAAACTTCGTACGGCTGGCAGGGGAGTTAGACACAAATTGTCATCTACAACGCAGTTTCCCTCAGCGACCAAGTCCCGTCGAGGCGGTATGTAAGTTCATCGAGAAATGCGGACCGACCGTACGATCATCTTCAAACTTGCAGGAGTGCTCTCGATTGGCGACACGAGCATTCTCTACAAGTTTCATAAACTTCGTACGGCTGGAAGGGGAGTTAGACACAAATTGTCATCTACAACGCAGTTTCCGCTCAGCGACCAAGTCCCGTCGTAGCTGTATGTAAGTTCATCGAGAAATGCGAACCGACCGACGATCTTCTTCAAACTTGCAGGAGTGCTCTCGATTGGCGACACGAGCATTCTCTACAAGTTTCATAAACTTCGTACGGCTGGAAGGGGAGTTAGACACAAATTGTCACCATCCGAATTTCCGCTCAGCGACCAAGTCCGTTCGTAGCTGCATGTAAGTTCATCGAGAAATCTTAACCGACCGTGCGATCATCTTCAAACTTGCAGGAGGGCTCTCGATTGGCGACACGAGAATTCTGCACAAGTTTCATAAACTTCGTACGGCTGGAAGGGGAGTTAGACACAAATTGTCATCTACAACGCAGTACTGGATAGTTCCCGTTCAGCGACTAAGTCCCGTCGTAGCTGTATGAAAGTTCATCGAGAAATGCGAACCG
>CAWWDK010000434.1:0-71288 GCA_963942575.1 Priocnemis perturbator
CATCCGCGAGTTTTTCGCGTCGAAAACGTGCTCCCCGTGCGTTTTAGACGCTAAAAACGCGTATGACACTTGATTCGCACGAATCCGTTGAGAAATGGCCGAGATACGCCGTGTTACACTTGCGGACGATGAAATCTTGCTAGTTCTCGCGTTTTGCACGCGCGACACACGATGCACCGCGTTTCGTTCGATTCGTTCAAGAACTCTCGTATCTCGGACATCCGCGAGTTTTTCGCGTCGAAAACGTGCTCCCCGTGCGTTTTAGACGCTAAAAACGCGTATGACACTTGATTCGCACGAATCCGTTGAGAAATGGCCGAGATACGCCGTGTTACACTTGCGGACGATGAAATCTTGCTAGTTCTCGCGTTTTGCAAGCGCGACACACGATGCACCGCGTTTCGTTCGATTCGTTCAAGAACTCTCGTATCTCGGACATCCGCGAGTTTTTCGCGTCGAAAACGTGCTCCCCGTGCGTTTTAGACGCTAAAAACGCGTATGACACTTGATTCGCACGAATCCGTTGAGAAATGGCCGAGATACGCCGTGTTACACTTGCGGACGATGAAATCTTGCTAGTTCTCGCGTTTTGCACGCGCGACACACGATGCACCGCGTTTCGTTCGATTCGTTCAAGAACTCTCGTATCTCGGACATCCGCGAGTTTTTCGCGTCGAAAACGTGCTCCCCGTGCGTTTTAGACGCTAAAAACGCGTATGACACTTGATTCGCACGAATCCGTTGAGAAATGGCCGAGATACGCCGTGTTACACTTGCGGACGATGAAATCTTGCTAGTTCTCGCGTTTTGCACGCGCGACACACGATGCACCGCGTTTCGTTCGATTCGTTCAAGAACTCTCGTATCTCGGACATCCGCGAGTTTTTCGCGTCGAAAACGTGCTCCCCGTGCGTTTTAGACGCTAAAAACGCGTATGACACTTGATTCGCACGAATCCGTTGAGAAATGGCCGAGATACGCCGTGTTACACTTGCGGACGATGAAATCTTGCTAGTTCTCGCGTTTTGCAAGCGCGACACACGATGCACCGCGTTTCGTTCGATTCGTTCAAGAACTCTCGTATCTCGGACATCCGCGAGTTTTTCGCGTCGAAAACGTGCTCCCCGTGCGTTTTAGACGCTAAAAACGCGTATGACACTTGATTCGCACGAATCCGTTGAGAAATGGCCGAGATACGCCGTGTTACACTTGCGGACGATGAAATCTTGCTAGTTCTCGCGTTTTGCACGCGCGACACACGATGCACCGCGTTTCGTTCGAATCGTTCAAGAACTCTCGTATCTCGGACATCCGCGAGTTTTTCGCGTCGAAAACGTGCTCCCCGTGCGTTTTAGACGCTAAAAACGCGTATGACACTTGATTCGCACGAATCCGTTGAGAAATGGCCGAGATACGCCGTGTTACACTTGCGGACGATGAAATCTTGCTAGTTCTCGCGTTTTGCAAGCGCGACACACGATGCACCGCGTTTCGTTCGATTCGTTCAAGAACTCTCGTATCTCGGACATCCGCGAGTTTTTCGCGTCGAAAACGTGCTCCCCGTGCGTTTTAGACGCTAAAAACGCGTATGACACTTGATTCGCACGAATCCGTTGAGAAATGGCCGAGATACGCCGTGTTACACTTGCGGACGATGAAATCTTGCTAGTTCTCGCGTTTTGCAAGCGCGACACACGATGCACCGCGTTTCGTTCGATTCGTTCAAGAACTCTCGTATCTCGGACATCCGCGAGTTTTTCGCGTCGAAAACGTGCTCCCCGTGCGTTTTAGACGCTAAAAACGCGTATGACACTTGATTCGCACGAATCCGTTGAGAAATGGCCGAGATACGCCGTGTTACACTTGCGGACGATGAAATCTTGCTAGTTCTCGCGTTTTGCAAGCGCGACACACGATGCACCGCGTTTCGTTCGATTCGTTCAAGAACTCTCGTATCTCGGACATCCGCGAGTTTTTCGCGTCGAAAACGTGCTCCCCGTGCGTTTTAGACGCTAAAAACGCGTGTGACACTTGATTCGCACGAATCCGTTGAGAAATGGCCGAGATACGCCGTGTTACACTTGCGGACGATGAAATCTTGCTAGTTCTCGCGTTTTGCAAGCGCGACACACGATGCACCGCGTTTCGTTCGATTCGTTCAAGAACTCTCGTATCTCGGACATCCGCGAGTTTTTCGCGTCGAAAACGTGCTCCCCGTGCGTTTTAGACGCTAAAAACGCGTATGACACTTGATTCGCACGAATCCGTTGAGAAATGGCCGAGATACGCCGTGTTACACTTGCGGACGATGAAATCTTGCTAGTTCTCGCGTTTTGCAAGCGCGACACACGATGCACCGCGTTTCGTTCGATTCGTTCAAGAACTATCGTATCTCGGACATCCGCGAGTTTTTCGCGTCGAAAACGTGCTCCCCGTGCGTTTTAGACGCTAAAAACGCGTATGACACTTGATTCGCACGAATCCGTTGAGAAATGGCCGAGATACGCCGTGTTACACTTGCGGACGATGAAATCTTGCTAGTTCTCGCGTTTTGCAAGCGCGACACACGATGCACCGCGTTTCGTTCGATTCGTTCAAGAACTCTCGTATCTCGGACATCCGCGAGTTTTTCGCGTCGAAAACGTGCTCCCCGTGCGTTTTAGACGCTAAAAACGCGTATGACACTTGATTCGCACGAATCCGTTGAGAAATGGCCGAGATACGCCGTGTTACACTTGCGGACGATGAAATCTTGCTAGTTCTCGCGTTTTGCACGCGCGACACACGATGCACCGCGTTTCGTTCGATTCGTTCAAGAACTCTCGTATCTCGGACATCCGCGAGTTTTTCGCGTCGAAAACGTGCTCCCCGTGCGTTTTAGACGCTAAAAACGCGTATGACACTTGATTCGCACGAATCCGTTGAGAAATGGCCGAGATACGCCGTGTTACACTTGCGGACGATGAAATCTTGCTAGTTCTCGCGTTTTGCAAGCGCGACACACGATGCACCGCGTTTCGTTCGATTCGTTCAAGAACTCTCGTATCTCGGACATCCGCGAGTTTTTCGCGTCGAAAACGTGCTCCCCGTGCGTTTTAGACGCTAAAAACGCGTATGACACTTGATTCGCACGAATCCGTTGAGAAATGGCCGAGATACGCCGTGTTACACTTGCGGACGATGAAATCTTGCTAGTTCTCGCGTTTTGCACGCGCGACACACGATGCACCGCGTTTCGTTCGAATCGTTCAAGAACTCTCGTATCTCGGACATCCGCGAGTTTTTCGCGTCGAAAACGTGCTCCCCGTGCGTTTTAGACGCTAAAAACGCGTATGACACTTGATTCGCACGAATCCGTTGAGAAATGGCCGAGATACGCCGTGTTACACTTGCGGACGATGAAATCTTGCTAGTTCTCGCGTTTTGCAAGCGCGACACACGATGCACCGCGTTTCGTTCGATTCGTTCAAGAACTCTCGTATCTCGGACATCCGCGAGTTTTTCGCGTCGAAAACGTGCTCCCCGTGCGTTTTAGACGCTAAAAACGCGTATGACACTTGATTCGCACGAATCCGTTGAGAAATGGCCGAGATACGCCGTGTTACACTTGCGGACGATGAAATCTTGCTAGTTCTCGCGTTTTGCAAGCGCGACACACGATGCACCGCGTTTCGTTCGATTCGTTCAAGAACTCTCGTATCTCGGACATCCGCGAGTTTTTCGCGTCGAAAACGTGCTCCCCGTGCGTTTTAGACGCTAAAAACGCGTATGACACTTGATTCGCACGAATCCGTTGAGAAATGGCCGAGATACGCCGTGTTACACTTGCGGACGATGAAATCTTGCTAGTTCTCGCGTTTTGCAAGCGCGACACACGATGCACCGCGTTTCGTTCGATTCGTTCAAGAACTCTCGTATCTCGGACATCCGCGAGTTTTTCGCGTCGAAAACGTGCTCCCCGTGCGTTTTAGACGCTAAAAACGCGTATGACACTTGATTCGCACGAATCCGTTGAGAAATGGCCGAGATACGCCGTGTTACACTTGCGGACGATGAAATCTTGCTAGTTCTCGCGTTTTGCAAGCGCGACACACGATGCACCGCGTTTCGTTCGATTCGTTCAAGAACTCTCGTATCTCGGACATCCGCGAGTTTTTCGCGTCGAAAACGTGCTCCCCGTGCGTTTTAGACGCTAAAAACGCGTATGACACTTGATTCGCACGAATCCGTTGAGAAATGGCCGAGATACGCCGTGTTACACTTGCGGACGATGAAATCTTGCTAGTTCTCGCGTTTTGCAAGCGCGACACACGATGCACCGCGTTTCGTTCGATTCGTTCAAGAACTCTCGTATCTCGGACATCCGCGAGTTTTTCGCGTCGAAAACGTGCTCCCCGTGCGTTTTAGACGCTAAAAACGCGTATGACACTTGATTCGCACGAATCCGTTGAGAAATGGCCGAGATACGCCGTGTTACACTTGCGGACGATGAAATCTTGCTAGTTCTCGCGTTTTGCAAGCGCGACACACGATGCACCGCGTTTCGTTCGATTCGTTCAAGAACTCTCGTATCTCGGACATCCGCGAGTTTTTCGCGTCGAAAACGTGCTCCCCGTGCGTTTTAGACGCTAAAAACGCGTATGACACTTGATTCGCACGAATCCGTTGAGAAATGGCCGAGATACGCCGTGTTACACTTGCGGACGATGAAATCTTGCTAGTTCTCGCGTTTTGCAAGCGCGACACACGATGCACCGCGTTTCGTTCGATTCGTTCAAGAACTCTCGTATCTCGGACATCCGCGAGTTTTTCGCGTCGAAAACGTGCTCCCCGTGCGTTTTAGACGCTAAAAACGCGTATGACACTTGATTCGCACGAATCCGTTGAGAAATGGCCGAGATACGCCGTGTTACACTTGCGGACGATGAAATCTTGCTAGTTCTCGCGTTTTGCAAGCGCGACACACGATGCACCGCGTTTCGTTCGATTCGTTCAAGAACTCTCGTATCTCGGACATCCGCGAGTTTTTCGCGTCGAAAACGTGCTCCCCGTGCGTTTTAGACGCTAAAAACGCGTATGACACTTGATTCGCACGAATCCGTTGAGAAATGGCCGAGATACGCCGTGTTACACTTGCGGACGATGAAATCTTGCTAGTTCTCGCGTTTTGCACGCGCGACACACGATGCACCGCGTTTCGTTCGATTCGTTCAAGAACTCTCGTATCTCGGACATCCGCGAGTTTTTCGCGTCGAAAACGTGCTCCCCGTGCGTTTTAGACGCTAAAAACGCGTATGACACTTGATTCGCACGAATCCGTTGAGAAATGGCCGAGATACGCCGTGTTACACTTGCGGACGATGAAATCTTGCTAGTTCTCGCGTTTTGCAAGCGCGACACACGATGCACCGCGTTTCGTTCGATTCGTTCAAGAACTCTCGTATCTCGGACATCCGCGAGTTTTTCGCGTCGAAAACGTGCTCCCCGTGCGTTTTAGACGCTAAAAACGCGTATGACACTTGATTCGCACGAATCCGTTGAGAAATGGCCGAGATACGCCGTGTTACACTTGCGGACGATGAAATCTTGCTAGTTCTCGCGTTTTGCAAGCGCGACACACGATGCACCGCGTTTCGTTCGATTCGTTCAAGAACTCTCGTATCTCGGACATCCGCGAGTTTTTCGCGTCGAAAACGTGCTCCCCGTGCGTTTTAGACGCTAAAAACGCGTATGACACTTGATTCGCACGAATCCGTTGAGAAATGGCCGAGATACGCCGTGTTACACTTGCGGACGATGAAATCTTGCTAGTTCTCGCGTTTTGCAAGCGCGACACACGATGCACCGCGTTTCGTTCGATTCGTTCAAGAACTCTCGTATCTCGGACATCCGCGAGTTTTTCGCGTCGAAAACGTGCTCCCCGTGCGTTTTAGACGCTAAAAACGCGTATGACACTTGATTCGCACGAATCCGTTGAGAAATGGCCGAGATACGCCGTGTTACACTTGCGGACGATGAAATCTTGCTAGTTCTCGCGTTTTGCAAGCGCGACACACGATGCACCGCGTTTCGTTCGATTCGTTCAAGAACTCTCGTATCTCGGACATCCGCGAGTTTTTCGCGTCGAAAACGTGCTCCCCGTGCGTTTTAGACGCTAAAAACGCGTATGACACTTGATTCGCACGAATCCGTTGAGAAATGGCCGAGATACGCCGTGTTACACTTGCGGACGATGAAATCTTGCTAGTTCTCGCGTTTTGCAAGCGCGACACACGATGCACCGCGTTTCGTTCGATTCGTTCAAGAACTCTCGTATCTCGGACATCCGCGAGTTTTTCGCGTCGAAAACGTGCTCCCCGTGCGTTTTAGACGCTAAAAACGCGTATGACACTTGATTCGCACGAATCCGTTGAGAAATGGCCGAGATACGCCGTGTTACACTTGCGGACGATGAAATCTTGCTAGTTCTCGCGTTTTGCAAGCGCGACACACGATGCACCGCGTTTCGTTCGATTCGTTCAAGAACTCTCGTATCTCGGACATCCGCGAGTTTTTCGCGTCGAAAACGTGCTCCCCGTGCGTTTTAGACGCTAAAAACGCGTATGACACTTGATTCGCACGAATCCGTTGAGAAATGGCCGAGATACGCCGTGTTACACTTGCGGACGATGAAATCTTGCTAGTTCTCGCGTTTTGCAAGCGCGACACACGATGCACCGCGTTTCGTTCGATTCGTTCAAGAACTCTCGTATCTCGGACATCCGCGAGTTTTTCGCGTCGAAAACGTGCTCCCCGTGCGTTTTAGACGCTAAAAACGCGTATGACACTTGATTCGCACGAATCCGTTGAGAAATGGCCGAGATACGCCGTGTTACACTTGCGGACGATGAAATCTTGCTAGTTCTCGCGTTTTGCAAGCGCGACACACGATGCACCGCGTTTCGTTCGATTCGTTCAAGAACTCTCGTATCTCGGACATCCGCGAGTTTTTCGCGTCGAAAACGTGCTCCCCGTGCGTTTTAGACGCTAAAAACGCGTATGACACTTGATTCGCACGAATCCGTTGAGAAATGGCCGAGATACGCCGTGTTACACTTGCGGACGATGAAATCTTGCTAGTTCTCGCGTTTTGCAAGCGCGACACACGATGCACCGCGTTTCGTTCGATTCGTTCAAGAACTCTCGTATCTCGGACATCCGCGAGTTTTTCGCGTCGAAAACGTGCTCCCCGTGCGTTTTAGACGCTAAAAACGCGTATGACACTTGATTCGCACGAATCCGTTGAGAAATGGCCGAGATACGCCGTGTTACACTTGCGGACGATGAAATCTTGCTAGTTCTCGCGTTTTGCAAGCGCGACACACGATGCACCGCGTTTCGTTCGATTCGTTCAAGAACTCTCGTATCTCGGACATCCGCGAGTTTTTCGCGTCGAAAACGTGCTCCCCGTGCGTTTTAGACGCTAAAAACGCGTATGACACTTGATTCGCACGAATCCGTTGAGAAATGGCCGAGATACGCCGTGTTACACTTGCGGACGATGAAATCTTGCTAGTTCTCGCGTTTTGCAAGCGCGACACACGATGCACCGCGTTTCGTTCGATTCGTTCAAGAACTCTCGTATCTCGGACATCCGCGAGTTTTTCGCGTCGAAAACGTGCTCCCCGTGCGTTTTAGACGCTAAAAACGCGTATGACACTTGATTCGCACGAATCCGTTGAGAAATGGCCGAGATACGCCGTGTTACACTTGCGGACGATGAAATCTTGCTAGTTCTCGCGTTTTGCAAGCGCGACACACGATGCACCGCGTTTCGTTCGATTCGTTCAAGAACTCTCGTATCTCGGACATCCGCGAGTTTTTCGCGTCGAAAACGTGCTCCCCGTGCGTTTTAGACGCTAAAAACGCGTATGACACTTGATTCGCACGAATCCGTTGAGAAATGGCCGAGATACGCCGTGTTACACTTGCGGACGATGAAATCTTGCTAGTTCTCGCGTTTTGCAAGCGCGACACACGATGCACCGCGTTTCGTTCGATTCGTTCAAGAACTCTCGTATCTCGGACATCCGCGAGTTTTTCGCGTCGAAAACGTGCTCCCCGTGCGTTTTAGACGCTAAAAACGCGTATGACACTTGATTCGCACGAATCCGTTGAGAAATGGCCGAGATACGCCGTGTTACACTTGCGGACGATGAAATCTTGCTAGTTCTCGCGTTTTGCAAGCGCGACACACGATGCACCGCGTTTCGTTCGATTCGTTCAAGAACTCTCGTATCTCGGACATCCGCGAGTTTTTCGCGTCGAAAACGTGCTCCCCGTGCGTTTTAGACGCTAAAAACGCGTATGACACTTGATTCGCACGAATCCGTTGAGAAATGGCCGAGATACGCCGTGTTACACTTGCGGACGATGAAATCTTGCTAGTTCTCGCGTTTTGCAAGCGCGACACACGATGCACCGCGTTTCGTTCGATTCGTTCAAGAACTCTCGTATCTCGGACATCCGCGAGTTTTTCGCGTCGAAAACGTGCTCCCCGTGCGTTTTAGACGCTAAAAACGCGTATGACACTTGATTCGCACGAATCCGTTGAGAAATGGCCGAGATACGCCGTGTTACACTTGCGGACGATGAAATCTTGCTAGTTCTCGCGTTTTGCAAGCGCGACACACGATGCACCGCGTTTCGTTCGATTCGTTCAAGAACTCTCGTATCTCGGACATCCGCGAGTTTTTCGCGTCGAAAACGTGCTCCCCGTGCGTTTTAGACGCTAAAAACGCGTATGACACTTGATTCGCACGAATCCGTTGAGAAATGGCCGAGATACGCCGTGTTACACTTGCGGACGATGAAATCTTGCTAGTTCTCGCGTTTTGCAAGCGCGACACACGATGCACCGCGTTTCGTTCGATTCGTTCAAGAACTCTCGTATCTCGGACATCCGCGAGTTTTTCGCGTCGAAAACGTGCTCCCCGTGCGTTTTAGACGCTAAAAACGCGTATGACACTTGATTCGCACGAATCCGTTGAGAAATGGCCGAGATACGCCGTGTTACACTTGCGGACGATGAAATCTTGCTAGTTCTCGCGTTTTGCAAGCGCGACACACGATGCACCGCGTTTCGTTCGATTCGTTCAAGAACTCTCGTATCTCGGACATCCGCGAGTTTTTCGCGTCGAAAACGTGCTCCCCGTGCGTTTTAGACGCTAAAAACGCGTATGACACTTGATTCGCACGAATCCGTTGAGAAATGGCCGAGATACGCCGTGTTACACTTGCGGACGATGAAATCTTGCTAGTTCTCGCGTTTTGCAAGCGCGACACACGATGCACCGCGTTTCGTTCGATTCGTTCAAGAACTCTCGTATCTCGGACATCCGCGAGTTTTTCGCGTCGAAAACGTGCTCCCCGTGCGTTTTAGACGCTAAAAACGCGTATGACACTTGATTCGCACGAATCCGTTGAGAAATGGCCGAGATACGCCGTGTTACACTTGCGGACGATGAAATCTTGCTAGTTCTCGCGTTTTGCAAGCGCGACACACGATGCACCGCGTTTCGTTCGATTCGTTCAAGAACTCTCGTATCTCGGACATCCGCGAGTTTTTCGCGTCGAAAACGTGCTCCCCGTGCGTTTTAGACGCTAAAAACGCGTATGACACTTGATTCGCACGAATCCGTTGAGAAATGGCCGAGATACGCCGTGTTACACTTGCGGACGATGAAATCTTGCTAGTTCTCGCGTTTTGCAAGCGCGACACACGATGCACCGCGTTTCGTTCGATTCGTTCAAGAACTCTCGTATCTCGGACATCCGCGAGTTTTTCGCGTCGAAAACGTGCTCCCCGTGCGTTTTAGACGCTAAAAACGCGTATGACACTTGATTCGCACGAATCCGTTGAGAAATGGCCGAGATACGCCGTGTTACACTTGCGGACGATGAAATCTTGCTAGTTCTCGCGTTTTGCAAGCGCGACACACGATGCACCGCGTTTCGTTCGATTCGTTCAAGAACTCTCGTATCTCGGACATCCGCGAGTTTTTCGCGTCGAAAACGTGCTCCCCGTGCGTTTTAGACGCTAAAAACGCGTATGACACTTGATTCGCACGAATCCGTTGAGAAATGGCCGAGATACGCCGTGTTACACTTGCGGACGATGAAATCTTGCTAGTTCTCGCGTTTTGCAAGCGCGACACACGATGCACCGCGTTTCGTTCGATTCGTTCAAGAACTCTCGTATCTCGGACATCCGCGAGTTTTTCGCGTCGAAAACGTGCTCCCCGTGCGTTTTAGACGCTAAAAACGCGTATGACACTTGATTCGCACGAATCCGTTGAGAAATGGCCGAGATACGCCGTGTTACACTTGCGGACGATGAAATCTTGCTAGTTCTCGCGTTTTGCAAGCGCGACACACGATGCACCGCGTTTCGTTCGATTCGTTCAAGAACTCTCGTATCTCGGACATCCGCGAGTTTTTCGCGTCGAAAACGTGCTCCCCGTGCGTTTTAGACGCTAAAAACGCGTATGACACTTGATTCGCACGAATCCGTTGAGAAATGGCCGAGATACGCCGTGTTACACTTGCGGACGATGAAATCTTGCTAGTTCTCGCGTTTTGCAAGCGCGACACACGATGCACCGCGTTTCGTTCGATTCGTTCAAGAACTCTCGTATCTCGGACATCCGCGAGTTTTTCGCGTCGAAAACGTGCTCCCCGTGCGTTTTAGACGCTAAAAACGCGTATGACACTTGATTCGCACGAATCCGTTGAGAAATGGCCGAGATACGCCGTGTTACACTTGCGGACGATGAAATCTTGCTAGTTCTCGCGTTTTGCAAGCGCGACACACGATGCACCGCGTTTCGTTCGATTCGTTCAAGAACTCTCGTATCTCGGACATCCGCGAGTTTTTCGCGTCGAAAACGTGCTCCCCGTGCGTTTTAGACGCTAAAAACGCGTATGACACTTGATTCGCACGAATCCGTTGAGAAATGGCCGAGATACGCCGTGTTACACTTGCGGACGATGAAATCTTGCTAGTTCTCGCGTTTTGCAAGCGCGACACACGATGCACCGCGTTTCGTTCGATTCGTTCAAGAACTCTCGTATCTCGGACATCCGCGAGTTTTTCGCGTCGAAAACGTGCTCCCCGTGCGTTTTAGACGCTAAAAACGCGTATGACACTTGATTCGCACGAATCCGTTGAGAAATGGCCGAGATACGCCGTGTTACACTTGCGGACGATGAAATCTTGCTAGTTCTCGCGTTTTGCAAGCGCGACACACGATGCACCGCGTTTCGTTCGATTCGTTCAAGAACTCTCGTATCTCGGACATCCGCGAGTTTTTCGCGTCGAAAACGTGCTCCCCGTGCGTTTTAGACGCTAAAAACGCGTATGACACTTGATTCGCACGAATCCGTTGAGAAATGGCCGAGATACGCCGTGTTACACTTGCGGACGATGAAATCTTGCTAGTTCTCGCGTTTTGCAAGCGCGACACACGATGCACCGCGTTTCGTTCGATTCGTTCAAGAACTCTCGTATCTCGGACATCCGCGAGTTTTTCGCGTCGAAAACGTGCTCCCCGTGCGTTTTAGACGCTAAAAACGCGTATGACACTTGATTCGCACGAATCCGTTGAGAAATGGCCGAGATACGCCGTGTTACACTTGCGGACGATGAAATCTTGCTAGTTCTCGCGTTTTGCAAGCGCGACACACGATGCACCGCGTTTCGTTCGATTCGTTCAAGAACTCTCGTATCTCGGACATCCGCGAGTTTTTCGCGTCGAAAACGTGCTCCCCGTGCGTTTTAGACGCTAAAAACGCGTATGACACTTGATTCGCACGAATCCGTTGAGAAATGGCCGAGATACGCCGTGTTACACTTGCGGACGATGAAATCTTGCTAGTTCTCGCGTTTTGCAAGCGCGACACACGATGCACCGCGTTTCGTTCGATTCGTTCAAGAACTCTCGTATCTCGGACATCCGCGAGTTTTTCGCGTCGAAAACGTGCTCCCCGTGCGTTTTAGACGCTAAAAACGCGTATGACACTTGATTCGCACGAATCCGTTGAGAAATGGCCGAGATACGCCGTGTTACACTTGCGGACGATGAAATCTTGCTAGTTCTCGCGTTTTGCAAGCGCGACACACGATGCACCGCGTTTCGTTCGATTCGTTCAAGAACTCTCGTATCTCGGACATCCGCGAGTTTTTCGCGTCGAAAACGTGCTCCCCGTGCGTTTTAGACGCTAAAAACGCGTATGACACTTGATTCGCACGAATCCGTTGAGAAATGGCCGAGATACGCCGTGTTACACTTGCGGACGATGAAATCTTGCTAGTTCTCGCGTTTTGCAAGCGCGACACACGATGCACCGCGTTTCGTTCGATTCGTTCAAGAACTCTCGTATCTCGGACATCCGCGAGTTTTTCGCGTCGAAAACGTGCTCCCCGTGCGTTTTAGACGCTAAAAACGCGTATGACACTTGATTCGCACGAATCCGTTGAGAAATGGCCGAGATACGCCGTGTTACACTTGCGGACGATGAAATCTTGCTAGTTCTCGCGTTTTGCAAGCGCGACACACGATGCACCGCGTTTCGTTCGATTCGTTCAAGAACTCTCGTATCTCGGACATCCGCGAGTTTTTCGCGTCGAAAACGTGCTCCCCGTGCGTTTTAGACGCTAAAAACGCGTATGACACTTGATTCGCACGAATCCGTTGAGAAATGGCCGAGATACGCCGTGTTACACTTGCGGACGATGAAATCTTGCTAGTTCTCGCGTTTTGCAAGCGCGACACACGATGCACCGCGTTTCGTTCGATTCGTTCAAGAACTCTCGTATCTCGGACATCCGCGAGTTTTTCGCGTCGAAAACGTGCTCCCCGTGCGTTTTAGACGCTAAAAACGCGTATGACACTTGATTCGCACGAATCCGTTGAGAAATGGCCGAGATACGCCGTGTTACACTTGCGGACGATGAAATCTTGCTAGTTCTCGCGTTTTGCAAGCGCGACACACGATGCACCGCGTTTCGTTCGATTCGTTCAAGAACTCTCGTATCTCGGACATCCGCGAGTTTTTCGCGTCGAAAACGTGCTCCCCGTGCGTTTTAGACGCTAAAAACGCGTATGACACTTGATTCGCACGAATCCGTTGAGAAATGGCCGAGATACGCCGTGTTACACTTGCGGACGATGAAATCTTGCTAGTTCTCGCGTTTTGCAAGCGCGACACACGATGCACCGCGTTTCGTTCGATTCGTTCAAGAACTCTCGTATCTCGGACATCCGCGAGTTTTTCGCGTCGAAAACGTGCTCCCCGTGCGTTTTAGACGCTAAAAACGCGTATGACACTTGATTCGCACGAATCCGTTGAGAAATGGCCGAGATACGCCGTGTTACACTTGCGGACGATGAAATCTTGCTAGTTCTCGCGTTTTGCAAGCGCGACACACGATGCACCGCGTTTCGTTCGATTCGTTCAAGAACTCTCGTATCTCGGACATCCGCGAGTTTTTCGCGTCGAAAACGTGCTCCCCGTGCGTTTTAGACGCTAAAAACGCGTATGACACTTGATTCGCACGAATCCGTTGAGAAATGGCCGAGATACGCCGTGTTACACTTGCGGACGATGAAATCTTGCTAGTTCTCGCGTTTTGCAAGCGCGACACACGATGCACCGCGTTTCGTTCGATTCGTTCAAGAACTCTCGTATCTCGGACATCCGCGAGTTTTTCGCGTCGAAAACGTGCTCCCCGTGCGTTTTAGACGCTAAAAACGCGTATGACACTTGATTCGCACGAATCCGTTGAGAAATGGCCGAGATACGCCGTGTTACACTTGCGGACGATGAAATCTTGCTAGTTCTCGCGTTTTGCAAGCGCGACACACGATGCACCGCGTTTCGTTCGATTCGTTCAAGAACTCTCGTATCTCGGACATCCGCGAGTTTTTCGCGTCGAAAACGTGCTCCCCGTGCGTTTTAGACGCTAAAAACGCGTATGACACTTGATTCGCACGAATCCGTTGAGAAATGGCCGAGATACGCCGTGTTACACTTGCGGACGATGAAATCTTGCTAGTTCTCGCGTTTTGCAAGCGCGACACACGATGCACCGCGTTTCGTTCGATTCGTTCAAGAACTCTCGTATCTCGGACATCCGCGAGTTTTTCGCGTCGAAAACGTGCTCCCCGTGCGTTTTAGACGCTAAAAACGCGTATGACACTTGATTCGCACGAATCCGTTGAGAAATGGCCGAGATACGCCGTGTTACACTTGCGGACGATGAAATCTTGCTAGTTCTCGCGTTTTGCAAGCGCGACACACGATGCACCGCGTTTCGTTCGATTCGTTCAAGAACTCTCGTATGTCGGACATCCGCGAGTTTTTCGCGTCGAAAACGTGCTCCCCGTGCGTTTTAGACGCTAAAAACGCGTATGACACTTGATTCGCACGAATCCGTTGAGAAATGGCCGAGATACGCCGTGTTACACTTGCGGACGATGAAATCTTGCTAGTTCTCGCGTTTTGCAAGCGCGACACACGATGCACCGCGTTTCGTTCGATTCGTTCAAGAACTCTCGTATCTCGGACATCCGCGAGTTTTTCGCGTCGAAAACGTGCTCCCCGTGCGTTTTAGACGCTAAAAACGCGTATGACACTTGATTCGCACGAATCCGTTGAGAAATGGCCGAGATACGCCGTGTTACACTTGCGGACGATGAAATCTTGCTAGTTCTCGCGTTTTGCAAGCGCGACACACGATGCACCGCGTTTCGTTCGATTCGTTCAAGAACTCTCGTATCTCGGACATCCGCGAGTTTTTCGCGTCGAAAACGTGCTCCCCGTGCGTTTTAGACGCTAAAAACGCGTATGACACTTGATTCGCACGAATCCGTTGAGAAATGGCCGAGATACGCCGTGTTACACTTGCGGACGATGAAATCTTGCTAGTTCTCGCGTTTTGCAAGCGCGACACACGATGCACCGCGTTTCGTTCGATTCGTTCAAGAACTCTCGTATCTCGGACATCCGCGAGTTTTTCGCGTCGAAAACGTGCTCCCCGTGCGTTTTAGACGCTAAAAACGCGTATGACACTTGATTCGCACGAATCCGTTGAGAAATGGCCGAGATACGCCGTGTTACACTTGCGGACGATGAAATCTTGCTAGTTCTCGCGTTTTGCAAGCGCGACACACGATGCACCGCGTTTCGTTCGATTCGTTCAAGAACTCTCGTATCTCGGACATCCGCGAGTTTTTCGCGTCGAAAACGTGCTCCCCGTGCGTTTTAGACGCTAGAAACGCGTATGACACTTGATTCGCACGAATCGTTGAGAAATGGCCGAGATACGCCGTGTTACACTTGCGGACGATGAAATCTTGCTATTTCTCGCGTTTTGCAAGCGCGACACACGATGCACCGCATTTCGTTCGATTCGTTCAAGAACTCTCGTATCTCGGACATCCGCGAGTTTTTCGCGTCGAAAACGTGCTTCCCCGTGCGTTTTTAGACGCTAAAAACGCGTATGACACTTGATTCAGCACGAATCCGTTGAGAAATGGCCGAGATACGCCGTGTTACACTTGCGGACGATGAAATCTTGCTAGTTCTCGCGTTTTGCAAGCGCGACACACGATGCACCGCGTTTCGTTCGATTCGTTCAAGAACTCTCGTATCTCGGACATCCGCGAGTTTTTCGCGTCGAAAACGTGCTCCCCGTGCGTTTTAGACGCTAAAAACGCGTATGACACTTGATTCGCACGAATCCGTTGAGAAATGGCCGAGATACGCCGTGTTACACTTGCGGACGATGAAATCTTGCTAGTTCTCGCGTTTGCAAGCGCGACACACGATGCACCGCGTTTCGTTCGATTCGTTCAAGAACTCTCGTATCTCGGACATCCGCGAGTTTTTCGCGTCGAAAACGTGCTCCCCGTGCGTTTTAGACGCTAAAAACGCGTATGACACTTGATTCGCACGAATCCGTTGAGAAATGGCCGAGATACGCCGTGTTACACTTGCGGACGATGAAATCTTGCTAGTTCTCGCGTTTTGCAAGCGCGACACACGATGCACCGCGTTTCGTTCGATTCGTTCAAGAGAACTCTCGTATCTCGGACATCCGCGAGTTTTTCGGCGTCGAAAACGTGCTCCCCGTGCGTTTTAGACGCTAAAAACGCGTATGACACTTGATTCGCACGAATCCGTCGAGAAATGGCCGAGATACGCCTTGTTACACTTGCGGACGATGAAATCTTGCTAGTTCTCGCGTTTTGCAAGCGCGACACACGATGCACCGCGTTTCGTTCGATTCGTTCAAGAACTCTCGTATCTCGGACATCCGCGAGTTTTTCGCGTCGAAAACGTGCTCCCGTGCGTTTTAGACGCTAAAAACGCGTATGACACTTGATTCGCACGAATCCGTTGAGAAATGGCCGAGATACGCCGTATTACACTTGCGGACGATGAAATCTTGCTAGTTCTCGCGTTTTGCAAGCGCGACACACGATGCACCGCGTTTCGTTCGATTCGTTCAAGAACTCTCGTATCTCGGACATCCGCGAGTTTTTTCGCGTCGAAAACGTGCTCCCCGTGCGTTTTAGACGCTAAAAACGCGTATGACACTTGATTCGCACGAATCCGTTGAGAAATGGCCGAGATACGCCGTGTTACACTTGCGGACGATGAAATCTTGCTAGTTCTCGCGTTTGCAAGCGCGACACACGATGCACCGCGTTTCGTTCGATTCGTTCAAGAACTCTCGTATCTCGGACATCCGCGAGTTTTTGCGTCGAAAACGTGCTCCCCGTGCGTTTTAGACGCTAAAAACGCGTATGACACTTGATTCGCACGAATCCGTTGAGAAATGGCCGAGATACGCCGTGTTACACTTGCGGACGATGAAATCTTGCTAGTTCTCGCGTTTTGCAAGCGCGACACATGATGCACCGCGTTTCGTTCGATTCGTTCAAGAACTCTGTATCTCGGACATCCGCGAGTTTTTCCCGTCGAAAACGTGCTCCCCGTACGTTTTAGACGCTAAAAACGCGTATGACACTTGATTCGCACGAATCCGTTGAGAAATGGCCGAGATACGCCGTGTTACACTTGCGGACGATGAAATCTTGCTAGTTCTCGCGTTTTGCAAGCGCGACACACGATGCACCGCGTTTCGTTCGATTCGTTCAAGAACTCTCGTATCTCGGACATCCGCGAGTTTTTCGCGTCGAAAACGTGCTCCCCGTGCGTTTTAGACGCTAAAAACGCGTATGACACTTGATTCGCACGAATCCGTTGAGAAATGGCCGAGATACGCTGTGTTACACTTGCGGACGATGAAATCTTGCTAGTTCTCGCGTTTTGCGAGCGCGACACACGATGCACCGCGTTTCGTTCGATTCGTTCAAGAACTCTCGTATCTCGGACATCCGCGAGTTTTTCGCGTCGAAAACGTGGTCCCCGTGCGTTTTAGACGCTAAAAACGCGTATGACACTTGATTCGCACGAATCCGTTGAGAAATGGCCGAGATACGCCGTGTTACACTTGCGGACGATGAAATCTTGCTAGTTCTCGCGTTTTGCAAGCGCGACACACGATGCACCGCGTTTCGTTCGATTCGTTCAAGAACTCTCGTATCTCGGACATCCGCGAGTTTTTCGCGTCGAAAACGTGCTCCCCGTGCGTTTTAGACGCTAAAAACGCGTATGACACTTGATTCGCACGAATCCGTTGAGAAAATGGCCGAGATACGCCGTGTTACACTTGCGGACGATGAAATCTTGCTAGTTCTCGCGTTTTGCAAGCGCGACACACGATGCACGCGTTTCGTTCGATTCGTTCAAGAACTCTCGTATCTCGGACATCCGCGAGTTTTTCGCGTCGAAAACGTGCTCCCCGTGCGTTTTAGACGCTAAAAACGCGTATGACACTTGATTCGCACGAATCCGTTGAGAAATGGCCGAGATACGCCGTGTTACACTTGCGGACGATGAAATCTTGCTAGTTCTCGCGTTTTGCAAGCGCGACACACGATGCACCGCGTTTCGTTCGATTCGTTCAAGAATTCTCGTATCTCGGACATCCGCGAGTTTTTCGCGTCGAAAACGTGCTCCCCGTGCGTTTTAGACGCTAAAAACGCGTATGACACTTGATTCGCACGAATCCGTTGAGAAATGGCCGAGATACGCCGTGTTACACTTGCGGACGATGAAATCTTGCTAGTTCTCTGCGTTTTGCAAGCGCGACACACGATGCACCGCGTTTCGTTCGATTCGTTCAAGAACTCTCGTATCTCGGACATCCGCGAGTTTTTCGCGTCGAAAACGTGCTCCCCGTGCGTTTTAGACGCTAAAAACGCGTATGACACTTGATTCGCACGAATCCGTTGTGAAATGGCCGAGATACGCCGTGTTACACTTGCGGACGATGAAATCTTGCTAGTTCTCGCGTTTTGCAAGCGCGACACACGATGCACCGCGTTTCGTTCGATTCGTTCAAGAACTCTCGTATCTCGGACATCCGCGAGTTTTTCGCGTCGAAAACGTGCTCCCCGTGCGTTTTAGACGCTAAAAACGCGTATGACACTTGATTCGCACGAATCCGTTGGGAAATGGCCGAGATACGCCGTGTTACACTTGCGGACGATGAAATCTTGCTAGTTCTCGCGTTTTGCAAGCGCGACACACGATGCACCGCGTTTCGTTCGATTCGTTCAAGAACTCTCGTATCTCGGACATCCGCGAGTTTTTCGAGTCGAAAACGTGCTCCCCGTGCGTTTTAGACGCTAAAAACGCGTATGACACTTGATACGCACGAATCCGTTGAGAAATGGCCGAGATACGCCGTGTTACACTTGCGGACGATGAAATCTTGCTAGTTCTCGCGTTTTGCAAGCGCGACACACGATGCACCGCGTTTCGTTCGATTCGTTCAAGAACTCTCGTATCTCGGACATCCGCGAGTTTTTCGCGTCGAAAACGTGCTCCCCGTGCGTTTTAGACGCTAAAAACGCGTATGACACTTGATTCGCACGAATCCGTTGAGAAATGGCCGAGATACGCCGTGTTACACTTGCGGACGATGAAATCTTGCTAGTTCTCGCGTTTTGCAAGCGCGACACACGATGCACCGCGTTTCGTTCGATTCGTTCAAGAACTCTCGTATCTCGGACATCCGCGAGTTTTTCGCGTCGAAAACGTGCTCCCCGTGCGTTTTAGACGCTAAAAACGCGTATGACACTTGATTCGCACGAATCCGTTGAGAAATGGCCGAGATACGCCGTGTTACACTTGCGGACGATGAAATCTTGCTAGTTCTCGCGTTTTGCAAGCGCGACACACGATGCACCGCGTTTCGTTCGATTCGTTCAAGAACTCTCGTATCTCGGACATCCGCGAGTTTTTCGCGTCGAAAACGTGCTCCCCGTGCGTTTTAGACGCTAAAAACGCGTATGACACTTGATTCGCACGAATCCGTTGAGAAATGGCCGAGATACGCCGTGTTACACTTGCGGACGATGAAATCTTGCTA
Organism: Priocnemis perturbator; assembly: GCA_963942575.1. Taxonomy (NCBI): domain Eukaryota; kingdom Metazoa; phylum Arthropoda; class Insecta; order Hymenoptera; family Pompilidae; genus Priocnemis; species Priocnemis perturbator. The sequence continues at coordinate 19,547 of CAWWDK010000434.1, forward strand.
GTTCTCGCGTTTTGCAAGCGCGACACACGATGCACCGCGTTTCGTTCGATTCGTTCAAGAACTCTCGTATCTCGGACATCCGCGAGTTTTTCGCGTCGAAAACGTGCTCCCCGTGCGTTTTAGACGCTAAAAACGCGTATGACACTTGATTCGCACGAATCCGTTGAGAAATGGCCGAGATACGCCGTGTTACACTTGCGGACGATGAAATCTTGCTAGTTCTCGCGTTTTGCAAGCGCGACACACGATGCACCGCGTTTCGTTCGATTCGTTCAAGAACTCTCGTATCTCGGACATCCGCGAGTTTTTCGCGTCGAAAACGTGCTCCCCGTGCGTTTTAGACGCTAAAAACGCGTATGACACTTGATTCGCACGAATCCGTTGAGAAATGGCCGAGATACGCCGTGTTACACTTGCGGACGATGAAATCTTGCTAGTTCTCGCGTTTTGCAAGCGCGACACACGATGCACCGCGTTTCGTTCGATTCGTTCAAGAACTCTCGTATCTCGGACATCCGCGAGTTTTTCGCGTCGAAAACGTGCTCCCCGTGCGTTTTAGACGCTAAAAACGCGTATGACACTTGATTCGCACGAATCCGTTGAGAAATGGCCGAGATACGCCGTGTTACACTTGCGGACGATGAAATCTTGCTAGTTCTCGCGTTTTGCAAGCGCGACACACGATGCACCGCGTTTCGTTCGATTCGTTCAAGAACTCTCGTATCTCGGACATCCGCGAGTTTTTCGCGTCGAAAACGTGCTCCCCGTGCGTTTTAGACGCTAAAAACGCGTATGACACTTGATTCGCACGAATCCGTTGAGAAATGGCCGAGATACGCCGTGTTACACTTGCGGACGATGAAATCTTGCTAGTTCTCGCGTTTTGCAAGCGCGACACACGATGCACCGCGTTTCGTTCGATTCGTTCAAGAACTCTCGTATCTCGGACATCCGCGAGTTTTTCGCGTCGAAAACGTGCTCCCCGTGCGTTTTAGACGCTAAAAACGCGTATGACACTTGATTCGCACGAATCCGTTGAGAAATGGCCGAGATACGCCGTGTTACACTTGCGGACGATGAAATCTTGCTAGTTCTCGCGTTTTGCAAGCGCGACACACGATGCACCGCGTTTCGTTCGATTCGTTCAAGAACTCTCGTATCTCGGACATCCGCGAGTTTTTCGCGTCGAAAACGTGCTCCCCGTGCGTTTTAGACGCTAAAAACGCGTATGACACTTGATTCGCACGAATCCGTTGAGAAATGGCCGAGATACGCCGTGTTACACTTGCGGACGATGAAATCTTGCTAGTTCTCGCGTTTTGCAAGCGCGACACACGATGCACCGCGTTTCGTTCGATTCGTTCAAGAACTCTCGTATCTCGGACATCCGCGAGTTTTTCGCGTCGAAAACGTGCTCCCCGTGCGTTTTAGACGCTAAAAACGCGTATGACACTTGATTCGCACGAATCCGTTGAGAAATGGCCGAGATACGCCGTGTTACACTTGCGGACGATGAAATCTTGCTAGTTCTCGCGTTTTGCAAGCGCGACACACGATGCACCGCGTTTCGTTCGATTCGTTCAAGAACTCTCGTATCTCGGACATCCGCGAGTTTTTCGCGTCGAAAACGTGCTCCCCGTGCGTTTTAGACGCTAAAAACGCGTATGACACTTGATTCGCACGAATCCGTTGAGAAATGGCCGAGATACGCCGTGTTACACTTGCGGACGATGAAATCTTGCTAGTTCTCGCGTTTTGCAAGCGCGACACACGATGCACCGCGTTTCGTTCGATTCGTTCAAGAACTCTCGTATCTCGGACATCCGCGAGTTTTTCGCGTCGAAAACGTGCTCCCCGTGCGTTTTAGACGCTAAAAACGCGTATGACACTTGATTCGCACGAATCCGTTGAGAAATGGCCGAGATACGCCGTGTTACACTTGCGGACGATGAAATCTTGCTAGTTCTCGCGTTTTGCAAGCGCGACACACGATGCACCGCGTTTCGTTCGATTCGTTCAAGAACTCTCGTATCTCGGACATCCGCGAGTTTTTCGCGTCGAAAACGTGCTCCCCGTGCGTTTTAGACGCTAAAAACGCGTATGACACTTGATTCGCACGAATCCGTTGAGAAATGGCCGAGATACGCCGTGTTACACTTGCGGACGATGAAATCTTGCTAGTTCTCGCGTTTTGCAAGCGCGACACACGATGCACCGCGTTTCGTTCGATTCGTTCAAGAACTCTCGTATCTCGGACATCCGCGAGTTTTTCGCGTCGAAAACGTGCTCCCCGTGCGTTTTAGACGCTAAAAACGCGTATGACACTTGATTCGCACGAATCCGTTGAGAAATGGCCGAGATACGCCGTGTTACACTTGCGGACGATGAAATCTTGCTAGTTCTCGCGTTTTGCAAGCGCGACACACGATGCACCGCGTTTCGTTCGATTCGTTCAAGAACTCTCGTATCTCGGACATCCGCGAGTTTTTCGCGTCGAAAACGTGCTCCCCGTGCGTTTTAGACGCTAAAAACGCGTATGACACTTGATTCGCACGAATCCGTTGAGAAATGGCCGAGATACGCCGTGTTACACTTGCGGACGATGAAATCTTGCTAGTTCTCGCGTTTTGCAAGCGCGACACACGATGCACCGCGTTTCGTTCGATTCGTTCAAGAACTCTCGTATCTCGGACATCCGCGAGTTTTTCGCGTCGAAAACGTGCTCCCCGTGCGTTTTAGACGCTAAAAACGCGTATGACACTTGATTCGCACGAATCCGTTGAGAAATGGCCGAGATACGCCGTGTTACACTTGCGGACGATGAAATCTTGCTAGTTCTCGCGTTTTGCAAGCGCGACACACGATGCACCGCGTTTCGTTCGATTCGTTCAAGAACTCTCGTATCTCGGACATCCGCGAGTTTTTCGCGTCGAAAACGTGCTCCCCGTGCGTTTTAGACGCTAAAAACGCGTATGACACTTGATTCGCACGAATCCGTTGAGAAATGGCCGAGATACGCCGTGTTACACTTGCGGACGATGAAATCTTGCTAGTTCTCGCGTTTTGCAAGCGCGACACACGATGCACCGCGTTTCGTTCGATTCGTTCAAGAACTCTCGTATCTCGGACATCCGCGAGTTTTTCGCGTCGAAAACGTGCTCCCCGTGCGTTTTAGACGCTAAAAACGCGTATGACACTTGATTCGCACGAATCCGTTGAGAAATGGCCGAGATACGCCGTGTTACACTTGCGGACGATGAAATCTTGCTAGTTCTCGCGTTTTGCAAGCGCGACACACGATGCACCGCGTTTCGTTCGATTCGTTCAAGAACTCTCGTATCTCGGACATCCGCGAGTTTTTCGCGTCGAAAACGTGCTCCCCGTGCGTTTTAGACGCTAAAAACGCGTATGACACTTGATTCGCACGAATCCGTTGAGAAATGGCCGAGATACGCCGTGTTACACTTGCGGACGATGAAATCTTGCTAGTTCTCGCGTTTTGCAAGCGCGACACACGATGCACCGCGTTTCGTTCGATTCGTTCAAGAACTCTCGTATCTCGGACATCCGCGAGTTTTTCGCGTCGAAAACGTGCTCCCCGTGCGTTTTAGACGCTAAAAACGCGTATGACACTTGATTCGCACGAATCCGTTGAGAAATGGCCGAGATACGCCGTGTTACACTTGCGGACGATGAAATCTTGCTAGTTCTCGCGTTTTGCAAGCGCGACACACGATGCACCGCGTTTCGTTCGATTCGTTCAAGAACTCTCGTATCTCGGACATCCGCGAGTTTTTCGCGTCGAAAACGTGCTCCCCGTGCGTTTTAGACGCTAAAAACGCGTATGACACTTGATTCGCACGAATCCGTTGAGAAATGGCCGAGATACGCCGTGTTACACTTGCGGACGATGAAATCTTGCTAGTTCTCGCGTTTTGCAAGCGCGACACACGATGCACCGCGTTTCGTTCGATTCGTTCAAGAACTCTCGTATCTCGGACATCCGCGAGTTTTTCGCGTCGAAAACGTGCTCCCCGTGCGTTTTAGACGCTAAAAACGCGTATGACACTTGATTCGCACGAATCCGTTGAGAAATGGCCGAGATACGCCGTGTTACACTTGCGGACGATGAAATCTTGCTAGTTCTCGCGTTTTGCAAGCGCGACACACGATGCACCGCGTTTCGTTCGATTCGTTCAAGAACTCTCGTATCTCGGACATCCGCGAGTTTTTCGCGTCGAAAACGTGCTCCCCGTGCGTTTTAGACGCTAAAAACGCGTATGACACTTGATTCGCACGAATCCGTTGAGAAATGGCCGAGATACGCCGTGTTACACTTGCGGACGATGAAATCTTGCTAGTTCTCGCGTTTTGCAAGCGCGACACACGATGCACCGCGTTTCGTTCGATTCGTTCAAGAACTCTCGTATCTCGGACATCCGCGAGTTTTTCGCGTCGAAAACGTGCTCCCCGTGCGTTTTAGACGCTAAAAACGCGTATGACACTTGATTCGCACGAATCCGTTGAGAAATGGCCGAGATACGCCGTGTTACACTTGCGGACGATGAAATCTTGCTAGTTCTCGCGTTTTGCAAGCGCGACACACGATGCACCGCGTTTCGTTCGATTCGTTCAAGAACTCTCGTATCTCGGACATCCGCGAGTTTTTCGCGTCGAAAACGTGCTCCCCGTGCGTTTTAGACGCTAAAAACGCGTATGACACTTGATTCGCACGAATCCGTTGAGAAATGGCCGAGATACGCCGTGTTACACTTGCGGACGATGAAATCTTGCTAGTTCTCGCGTTTTGCAAGCGCGACACACGATGCACCGCGTTTCGTTCGATTCGTTCAAGAACTCTCGTATCTCGGACATCCGCGAGTTTTTCGCGTCGAAAACGTGCTCCCCGTGCGTTTTAGACGCTAAAAACGCGTATGACACTTGATTCGCACGAATCCGTTGAGAAATGGCCGAGATACGCCGTGTTACACTTGCGGACGATGAAATCTTGCTAGTTCTCGCGTTTTGCAAGCGCGACACACGATGCACCGCGTTTCGTTCGATTCGTTCAAGAACTCTCGTATCTCGGACATCCGCGAGTTTTTCGCGTCGAAAACGTGCTCCCCGTGCGTTTTAGACGCTAAAAACGCGTATGACACTTGATTCGCACGAATCCGTTGAGAAATGGCCGAGATACGCCGTGTTACACTTGCGGACGATGAAATCTTGCTAGTTCTCGCGTTTTGCAAGCGCGACACACGATGCACCGCGTTTCGTTCGATTCGTTCAAGAACTCTCGTATCTCGGACATCCGCGAGTTTTTCGCGTCGAAAACGTGCTCCCCGTGCGTTTTAGACGCTAAAAACGCGTATGACACTTGATTCGCACGAATCCGTTGAGAAATGGCCGAGATACGCCGTGTTACACTTGCGGACGATGAAATCTTGCTAGTTCTCGCGTTTTGCAAGCGCGACACACGATGCACCGCGTTTCGTTCGATTCGTTCAAGAACTCTCGTATCTCGGACATCCGCGAGTTTTTCGCGTCGAAAACGTGCTCCCCGTGCGTTTTAGACGCTAAAAACGCGTATGACACTTGATTCGCACGAATCCGTTGAGAAATGGCCGAGATACGCCGTGTTACACTTGCGGACGATGAAATCTTGCTAGTTCTCGCGTTTTGCAAGCGCGACACACGATGCACCGCGTTTCGTTCGATTCGTTCAAGAACTCTCGTATCTCGGACATCCGCGAGTTTTTCGCGTCGAAAACGTGCTCCCCGTGCGTTTTAGACGCTAAAAACGCGTATGACACTTGATTCGCACGAATCCGTTGAGAAATGGCCGAGATACGCCGTGTTACACTTGCGGACGATGAAATCTTGCTAGTTCTCGCGTTTTGCAAGCGCGACACACGATGCACCGCGTTTCGTTCGATTCGTTCAAGAACTCTCGTATCTCGGACATCCGCGAGTTTTTCGCGTCGAAAACGTGCTCCCCGTGCGTTTTAGACGCTAAAAACGCGTATGACACTTGATTCGCACGAATCCGTTGAGAAATGGCCGAGATACGCCGTGTTACACTTGCGGACGATGAAATCTTGCTAGTTCTCGCGTTTTGCAAGCGCGACACACGATGCACCGCGTTTCGTTCGATTCGTTCAAGAACTCTCGTATCTCGGACATCCGCGAGTTTTTCGCGTCGAAAACGTGCTCCCCGTGCGTTTTAGACGCTAAAAACGCGTATGACACTTGATTCGCACGAATCCGTTGAGAAATGGCCGAGATACGCCGTGTTACACTTGCGGACGATGAAATCTTGCTAGTTCTCGCGTTTTGCAAGCGCGACACACGATGCACCGCGTTTCGTTCGATTCGTTCAAGAACTCTCGTATCTCGGACATCCGCGAGTTTTTCGCGTCGAAAACGTGCTCCCCGTGCGTTTTAGACGCTAAAAACGCGTATGACACTTGATTCGCACGAATCCGTTGAGAAATGGCCGAGATACGCCGTGTTACACTTGCGGACGATGAAATCTTGCTAGTTCTCGCGTTTTGCAAGCGCGACACACGATGCACCGCGTTTCGTTCGATTCGTTCAAGAACTCTCGTATCTCGGACATCCGCGAGTTTTTCGCGTCGAAAACGTGCTCCCCGTGCGTTTTAGACGCTAAAAACGCGTATGACACTTGATTCGCACGAATCCGTTGAGAAATGGCCGAGATACGCCGTGTTACACTTGCGGACGATGAAATCTTGCTAGTTCTCGCGTTTTGCAAGCGCGACACACGATGCACCGCGTTTCGTTCGATTCGTTCAAGAACTCTCGTATCTCGGACATCCGCGAGTTTTTCGCGTCGAAAACGTGCTCCCCGTGCGTTTTAGACGCTAAAAACGCGTATGACACTTGATTCGCACGAATCCGTTGAGAAATGGCCGAGATACGCCGTGTTACACTTGCGGACGATGAAATCTTGCTAGTTCTCGCGTTTTGCAAGCGCGACACACGATGCACCGCGTTTCGTTCGATTCGTTCAAGAACTCTCGTATCTCGGACATCCGCGAGTTTTTCGCGTCGAAAACGTGCTCCCCGTGCGTTTTAGACGCTAAAAACGCGTATGACACTTGATTCGCACGAATCCGTTGAGAAATGGCCGAGATACGCCGTGTTACACTTGCGGACGATGAAATCTTGCTAGTTCTCGCGTTTTGCAAGCGCGACACACGATGCACCGCGTTTCGTTCGATTCGTTCAAGAACTCTCGTATCTCGGACATCCGCGAGTTTTTCGCGTCGAAAACGTGCTCCCCGTGCGTTTTAGACGCTAAAAACGCGTATGACACTTGATTCGCACGAATCCGTTGAGAAATGGCCGAGATACGCCGTGTTACACTTGCGGACGATGAAATCTTGCTAGTTCTCGCGTTTTGCAAGCGCGACACACGATGCACCGCGTTTCGTTCGATTCGTTCAAGAACTCTCGTATCTCGGACATCCGCGAGTTTTTCGCGTCGAAAACGTGCTCCCCGTGCGTTTTACACGCTAAAAACGCGTATGACACTTGATTCGCACGAATCCGTTGAGAAATGGCCGAGATACGCCGTGTTACACTTGCGGACGATGAAATCTTGCTAGTTCTCGCGTTTTGCAAGCGCGACACACGATGCACCGCGTTTCGTTCGATTTGTTCAAGAACTCTCGTATCTCGGACATCCGCGAGTTTTTCGCGTCGAAAACGTGCTCCCCGTGCGTTTTAGACGCTAAAAACGCGTATGACACTTGATTCGCACGAATCCGTTGAGAAATGGCCGAGATACGCCGTGTTACACTTGCGGACGATGAAATCTTGCTAGTTCTCGCGTTTTGCAAGCGCGACACACGATGCACCGCGTTTCGTTCGATTCGTTCAAGAACTCTCGTATCTCGGACATCCGCGAGTTTTTCGCGTCGAAAACGTGCTCCCCGTGCGTTTTAGACGCTAAAAACGCGTATGACACTTGATTCGCACGAATCCGTTGAGAAATGGCCGAGATACGCCGTGTTACACTTGCGGACGATGAAATCTTGCTAGTTCTCGCGTTTTGCAAGCGCGACACACGATGCACCGCGTTTCGTTCGATTCGTTCAAGAACTCTCGTATCTCGGACATCCGCGAGTTTTTCGCGTCGAAAACGTGCTCCCCGTGCGTTTTAGACGCTAAAAACGCGTATGACACTTGATTCGCACGAATCCGTTGAGAAATGGCCGAGATACGCCGTGTTACACTTGCGGACGATGAAATCTTGCTAGTTCTCGCGTTTTGCAAGCGCGACACACGATGCACCGCGTTTCGTTCGATTTGTTCAAGAACTATCGTATCTCGGACATCTGCGAGTTTTTCGCGTCGAAAACGTGCTCCCCGTGCGTTTTAGACGCTAAAAACGCGTATGACACTTGATTCGCTGTTACGTCCTCGGTTTTTAGCCACGCTGCATACACCGCGTATAGCTGGGACCCGAGAGCAGACGGCTGAATCGGTCGGTACTTGGAGCGCAATCTACTTTCCTTGCGCGGAGGTTTTGCGAAAGTCGGTATTATTACCGGCTGTTTCTAACTTACTTCAGGTCGGACTGGTTACCGCACGAGGTTTATCTCTTGTCGGAATGGCTACCGCACAAATTGTATTTATTGTCGGAATAGGTACCGCTCAAAGTTATTTATCGTCGGAATGGTTACCGCGCAAAATGTGATTCTAAACCCGGAATGGTTACCGTACCAAATATATCAAACGTCGGAATGGCTACCGCACAAATGTGACTCTAAACCCGGAATGATTACCGTACCAAATATGTCAAATGTCGGAATGGCTACCGCGCAAAATGTGACTCTAAACCCGGAATGGTTACCGTACCAAATATATCAACGTCGGAATGGCTACCGCACAAATGTGACTCTAAACCCGGAATGGTTACCGTACCAAAAATATCAACGTCGGAATGGCTACCGCACAAATGTGACTCTAAACCCGGAATGGTTACCGTACCAAAAATATCAACGTCGGAATGGCTACCGCACAAATGTGACTCTAAACCCGGAATGGTTACCGTACCAAAAATATCAACGTCGGAATGGCTACCGCACAAATATGACTCTAAACCCGGAATGGTTACCGTACCAAAAATATCAACGTCGGAATGGCTACCGCACAAATGTGACTCTAAACCCGGAATGGTTACCGTACCAAAAATATCAACGTCGGAATGGGTACCGCACAAATGTGACTCTAAACCCGGAATGGTTACCGTACCAAAAATATCAACGTCGGAATGGCTACCGCACAAATGTGACTCTAAACCCGGAATGGTTACCGTACCAAAAATATCAACGTCGGAATGGCTACCGCACAAATATGTCAAACGTCGGAATGGCTACCGCACAAATATACTTAATATCGTCTCGGTAATTCCTATACCGCCGAGATTTATACTTATTCTAAAATTGACAGGGTTCGGAGGTAGGAAATTATGCAACGTGAGCGCAGAACGAAAATAAAGGGTTTTATTGAGAGAGGAAAGTTACACTAGTTTAATATTTGTATGTCGTCGTCCTCGGCGATGCTGCGAGGGTCGACCTCCTAAATAACGGAATATTCTCTGCTTTACGATTTTAATAGGGGAAGTGCTGTCGGGAGCACCAGTGACTACTAACCTTGGGGCCGTACCATGGCGAAATCAGCAACTGTATGCTGGCGGAACAGCAACTGTATGCTGGCGCAATCAGCAGCTGTACGCTGGCGCCCAGCAACTTAATGCTGGTCGGCTGCGCCCAGCAACTTAATGCTGGTCGGCTGCGTCCAGCAACTTAATGCTGGTCGGCCGGCGCCCAGCAACTTAATGCTGGTCGGCTGCGCCCAGCAACTGAATGCTGTCGGCTGTCACGCACTGTGGTTACGGTTGGTGGCAGATCACTGCGGAAAGGCAAGCGACTCAACGCCTAGCCTTGATCCAGGGGACACTGAGAGAGCGGCCGAGCAACTGAATGCTCGTGACACGTCACTGACTTAAAGCACAGAGAACACTCGGTTAATAGGACGTCGTCCGTATTCAATGATCGCCGGTGAATTATAACTGTCCGATATTTCGAAGAAAGTGGCAGGTTAGGAAGGATAAATGAGTTATATGAAAGGAGTTCGGTTATCGCGAATGAATTGTAAATGTCCGATGTTTCCAAAGATTTGTAACGTTAGCAAGATTCAATAAAAGTTAAATAAACGAAATAATTGCGCTCACGTTGGATGTGGGAAAGAGGAGAATAAGTCTGCACCAAATACCTTATAGATGTATTGAAGACGGCGTTGGTTGTACACTGGTATTACACAGATTCTATTGTTAACAGACTCGAGTGTAGGTCGACTACTAGTAACGCTTAAGGCTTGCTTGTTAGAGAGGTGCGACTGTTCGGTTCGAAGCGGCGATGAAGACTGGCTTAAGCGCACAGAATACCCGTATAGTGAAACGTGGTACACGAGATTTGCAACAATATATAATAAATGCCACGTTGATTACGACAGTCTCGAGAATAATGTAAATGATTGAGTTCAAAAAGCAATGTTGTTAGAAGTTAACTAAAATAACGATGGTCACGAGTAGTCACACGGGTTGCCCTTACGGAAGGATATCACAATGTGGAATAATGAGGAATTAAATTCTTACCTTGCTGGATGCCTGTCAGGGTAGATGGTTCACGAAATTGCGTAAAAGTATTTTATTAAACACAGATCTACTACAATGATGTGAACACTGGGTACTAATGATTAACTATCCGAAGTATAAACTCGTAAGGCGGAACGCGTGAGACTAAGCTCGGAGCAATGGGTTTGAAGTGACCGTACTGGTTGACGGGGCGATGAAGACTGAATGTCCCGGCGTTGCAGCGGAGCTCGTCGGCTCGGAAAGTGGCGGGGACTCGTCGGCGGTGGGAGAGCTGCATCAGCAATCCCGTTGTGAGCGCTCGGTCTTAGACTTTCGCACGCGTGATGAAATGCGCGTGGTCAGCATTATCGCAGTGGGATGGGGAGCGCGCGACTCGAGCGAGCCAGCGTCCGTGCCTTATCTTGCTGACTCAGCGCGGCGTGCCTTATCGCGTGGGATGGGGAGCGCGCAACTCGAGCGAGCCGGCGTCCGTGCCTTATCGCATGGAATGGGGAGCGCGCAACTCGAGCGAGCCAGTGTCCGTGCCTTATCGTAACGCGTGAAAGAATGTGCCTTGAGGAGGCTTACGGACTTACGACTATGCCTCTGGTCGAGGTGATATATAATATGTTGGGAATAAGCACGAAGCTTCTCGAACGTTCCTTTCGGTCGATCTGCTTGGTGCTTATGTACTTAAGAGATAGGCGGATTACATATGCCTTTGCTAGGCGGTTATACGGACACGAATACTCCTACGTGTACGTTGCCTGTCTTAGAGGCTGATACAATGCGTATAACGTTACTGCTGTTAAACATATGGTAAGCGTATATGTTCCCGAGAGATTCAGTGACCGTGGGTTACCGGCAAACATGGCTCGTTACCGACGGTCACTGGTGGTAAGTCTAACCTAAAATTATCGACATTGAATTACCGGCAATGGTGAAAACAAAATTATCGACAGCGGGAGAGACATATTTATCGACTTGCGCCGGTGTCGTGGGTAATTCAATGGTCGGAGTTATCGGCGAGCATGGCTCGATACTGACGGTCGCTGGTGGTAAATCTAACCTAAAATTAACGACATTGACTCATCGACATCCTTGTGGAAAAAGGTGAATTGTCGATTTCCGCCGATATCAAGGGAGTTCAACGGTCGCTAGCTATGGTACATTACAAAAGGTCAATGGTAGCGAGTCTAACTTAAAACTAACAGATTATTGGCAACAGGGCAGGCGTGGGTGAGGCCTGTATATGTGGGCGGGTCTGGGCAGGTCTGGAACAGGTTGGAAAAGGTCTGATATGGGTTGGGACAGGTTGGGACGGGATGGGACAGGTTGGGACAGGTTGGGACAGGTTGGATTAGGTCTGGAATATAACCCATGCCATAAACGCAGGGGCCGGCCATCTGGGAGGTGCGGCGGATGCTATGCACCGGGGCCCCGCGTTTGAGGGGGCCCCAACATGATCAAGAACTAAAATAATATATGTACTCTTGCACATGAAACTTGACAATACAGTATATTCTATCACATTGGGATACGGGATTTGATTTTGAATGAAAGAGATGTAAATAACGCACAAGACATATTGCAATACTACAAATTTAGGGCCCCATATGGTTTCTTGCACCCGGGCCCCATTATAGAGAAGGCCGGCCCTGAAAACGGTCGCGAGAGTAATGGTACTTTACATTATTAGTAATATGCGGAAAAAATATAGGGGTGGAGGACGCAGGACGTAACACCTCCCCCCCATTAAAAAGAATTTACACATCGCCTGTGTGGATTCTTTAGGTTACAATTTTTCGAATCGCGAGGCGCTTTTTCTTACTTAGTCCTGTCGTAACGCATCGGGCTGACGCGGGGCAGCTTTCGGTTGGTCTTCGTGGATGGCCTGGATGCTCTGCAGCTCTACGCTGTTGGTGGATTCCGTCCTTGGTCGGGTTCCTCCCATGTGCATGAGCAGGTATGCGACCGAGCTCCATATCGCTCCCAGGAGATGAATGCTCCAGCCATAGACGGAGTGGAGGGCGTAGCCGTGGATCAGCGTGTCGATCACCAGCTTCGCTAGGCGGACCAGCACCAAAATTCCGAGATCTCTGGCGGTGGCTGATCACAAATCCACCCCATATACTTTCAGCTGTTGATTCCGCAATAATTTCCAGTGATTCCTCGTCTAGGAAGTTCAGCAGGGAGACTGAACCGTGAGGAATGTTTTGTCCGGACGCGCCTCTTGCTATGGTATTCAAGAGGGCCGGTCGTTCGGCGGAGGGCGTTATGTGATGACATGTGCCACATCTCCCGCCGAATGTCGGAATTGCAGGGACGAACACTTATGTTCGGAGTGTGCAACGGAGGACGCGTGCGATGTGATTAAAAGCGGCCAGGCGGTGTTGATGCAACTCCTCGTGGGATCGGAGACCCCATTGCCACCGTGTTATCGGTGCGGGGCTCCCCCGATGAGAGTGCAACCGACTGCGTGCTGCCTGCTGTGCACGGATGCAATTTTTGTGGCTCACATCTGACAGATATTCGTACTGTCCATTATGTACGACCGAGATGTGAGAGTGCATGCCACAGTAGTGAATGGTCCGCGATATCTCCACTTTACTTCGGATGATATCTGCGTGCTGGTAATCTGCCAATTGGAGGAGCTGGACGTAACTCTTCGTGGAGTTGGGAGACTTCAGGGTGAAATAGCAGTCCCTCGTATCCAGGAGGATGATCGTTGTGGAATTCAGATGTTGCCTTCCGCAGTCGAACCCGATAGCGCATCAACGCGAGTAGATATATGCTTAGGAGTAAAATGACTACGGAAACGTGCATGTTTCTGCAACCGAATATACAAATTTTGTATTGTACGCCTAGGTTTCGGTGTACAGCGGACTCGGGACCGCTTTCGAATTCATGTGTACCTGTCGAGTGTCTCGATATATGGTCTTACCACAGCGTTATAATTTCGCGATTCTAGTGGGACTTGTACACATAAATTCGCAGGTAGTTTTTATTGTTTTATTTCTACTTAACTCGGCTTAACTTTAGCTTATTTATATGTACGACGCGGGGGTTTCCCCTAAAATCAATTTTTGCATTATTGTTTGGTAGTATCTCTAGGACTTCGTGCGGGTCTGTGTACTGATCCGCGAATTCACCTTTTACGGGTTCCTTTAGGAGGAATACCCGATCTCCCACCTTAAAATTCTGGGGGTTAACGCGCCGGTCATAGTACTCTTTAGACCTCTCCTTAGCCCTGATCAAATGGCTTCGAGCGATCTCCTGCAGGTCCTGGATTTGATGAAAAAGGGTCTCTAAATATTCCCGGTATGTTACATCGATCCCTTCTTCGATGTACGGGTGGCTTGAGGGGATACGCGCGAGTCTACCGAAGATCAATTCGTGCGGTGTAAATTTCGTCCCTTCGTGGACGCTTGGGTTATAAGAGAATATCGCGAGATCGGTCCATTGGTCCCAATCGTTTCTTTCATCGACGCACTGTTTTAAGTACTCCGCCAGGACGTGGTGTGATCGCTCCAGTGAACCGTTTGACTGCGGGTAGTATGCCGTCGTTCGGCATCGGGTTATGTGAAACTTACGAGCTATGTGTTTAAACACGGCCGAGGTGAAGGACGCACCTTGGTCGGTCAGAATCGCCCTGGGCGCTCCGAAGCGGCATATCAGATTTTTGTTCATAGCATCGCCAATGGGAATTGCTTGGGCGTTTTTCAGCGGGACTGCGATGCAATATTTGGTCAGGAGATCTTGCATCGTTAAAATAAATTCGTTACCCTGGTTCGTAACCGGCAAAGGTCCAACTATATCGAGCGCGACCTTATCGAATGCCGAACCGGGTGTGTCGGTTATGACCATGGGCTGTTTGGTTTTGACGCGAGTTAGTTTTTTGAGCTGACAATTTCGACATACTTGGATGTATTTTTGAACATCCTCCTTCATATTCTCCCAATAATATCGTTCTCTTATACGCTGATATGTTTTCGTTACGCCTTTGTGACCGCCCATTGCTGATGCGTGGTACTCTTTGATTATGTCGCTTCTCGAAGAGTTATCAGGGATTGACACTAATCCCTCGCAAACCTTAAGGGTTAGACAGTGCCCTGAAAATATCCTCGCGATTGAAGTCCTAATGTGTAGCCAAGATACGTTATCGACGTATGGCGTATGCCCGATACTAATGCTATCTAATTGCAACTCTATCGCGACGTCTAACAGAGGGTGGATCGCGACGTCCAGGGTCTCTCAAATTGACGCGGCGGGTATGGGTTCCGTGGCTCGAATTGCAATGGCCTGGGGTCCCGTCTAAATTGCTCTCGCGGTGGTTGCGTTCTGTGACGGCTGTTCTCCGTTTCTATCGTCCTGTCAATCTGGTTACACTTCACAAACGCGTCGTCGAGAGTCTCATATCCTTGCACCCGGAGTCTAATTTGAATGTCGGCGGGTAGGCCGCTAGTGAAGCTTTCCAAGACGTCTAGTTCTATTGCTTCTTTCATCGCAAGGGTTAATCTTCCGTGAACTTGTCGTTCTCCGTCCGTAATGGCTGTCTTTAGGTCATTGACGCGACCGACGTAGTCCAAAATATGTTCGCTAGGTCGTTTGAAAATATTACCTAATTCGCCGCGGTATTGGTTCACTGACTTTTTGGGACCAAAAACACTCTTTAGCCGGTCCATCAATTCGCTAACTGTAAGGATGTCCGTATCCTCTATAACTTGGAAAGCATGTCCACGGAGTTTATAAATAATCATTTGCGTTAGGCTGGTTTCCAGCCGCGGGGGTAATAAATCGCGAGCCCGTTCGCAAGCGCGCGAGAATTGGAATATCGAGAATTTGTATCCGTCATAGGTGGGGACAATTTCTAAAGCGTCCTTAATTCCAATTCCAGGGGTGGACGAGGGGGAGAGATTTCTTCTGAGGTTTGATGTTCTGCGACTTCCCGCGTCGAGGGAGGTCGTTGCTCGGGGTGGTCTCGCTTGAGCAGATTCCGTGCCTTCATGTCCCGGACCTTCCGTCGCTTCGTCCACTTTGAGTGTCAAGGAGTTGAGTAATTGCGAAAGGCTTGGTTCCGTTTGTCCCCTCGTCGTATCTTTCTCCGTTTGCAATGTTCGGATCAAAGCGGCTTGTTCCGCTAATTGACTCTCCCTCGCAATCAATTTATCTTGTATTTCGGCAACTTCGGCCTCGGTCATGAGACGGCTGCTTGTCTGGCTTGCCTCGTGAGACATTTTCCTTGACTAATTATCTCGCGAATATAGACCGAATAATCCGTCTGGCGTATCCCACTTCTGACACCAAATTTTTATTTTCTCTCTGTTACGTCCTCGGTTTTTAGCCACGCTGCATACACCGCGTATAGCTGGGACCCGAGAGCAGACGGCTGAATCGGTCGGTACTTGGAGCGCAATCTACTTTCCTTGCGCGGAGGTTTTGCGAAAGTCGGTATTATTACCGGCTGTTTCTAACTTACTTCAGGTCGGACTGGTTACCGCACGAGGTTTATCTCTTGTCGGAATGGCTACCGCACAAATTGTATTTATTGTCGGAATAGGTACCGCTCAAAGTTATTTATCGTCGGAATGGTTACCGCGCAAAATGTGATTCTAAACCCGGAATGGTTACCGTACCAAATATATCAAACGTCGGAATGGCTACCGCACAAATGTGACTCTAAACCCGGAATGATTACCGTACCAAATATGTCAAATGTCGGAATGGCTACCGCGCAAAATGTGACTCTAAACCCGGAATGGTTACCGTACCAAATATATCAACGTCGGAATGGCTACCGCACAAATGTGACTCTAAACCCGGAATGGTTACCGTACCAAAAATATCAACGTCGGAATGGCTACCGCACAAATGTGACTCTAAACCCGGAATGGTTACCGTACCAAAAATATCAACGTCGGAATGGCTACCGCACAAATGTGACTCTAAACCCGGAATGGTTACCGTACCAAAAATATCAACGTCGGAATGGCTACCGCACAAATATGACTCTAAACCCGGAATGGTTACCGTACCAAAAATATCAACGTCGGAATGGCTACCGCACAAATGTGACTCTAAACCCGGAATGGTTACCGTACCAAAAATATCAACGTCGGAATGGGTACCGCACAAATGTGACTCTAAACCCGGAATGGTTACCGTACCAAAAATATCAACGTCGGAATGGCTACCGCACAAATGTGACTCTAAACCCGGAATGGTTACCGTACCAAAAATATCAACGTCGGAATGGCTACCGCACAAATATGTCAAACGTCGGAATGGCTACCGCACAAATATACTTAATATCGTCTCGGTAATTCCTATACCGCCGAGATTTATACTTATTCTAAAATTGACAGGGTTCGGAGGTAGGAAATTATGCAACGTGAGCGCAGAACGAAAATAAAGGGTTTTATTGAGAGAGGAAAGTTACACTAGTTTAATATTTGTATGTCGTCGTCCTCGGCGATGCTGCGAGGGTCGACCTCCTAAATAACGGAATATTCTCTGCTTTACGATTTTAATAGGGGAAGTGCTGTCGGGAGCACCAGTGACTACTAACCTTGGGGCCGTACCATGGCGAAATCAGCAACTGTATGCTGGCGGAACAGCAACTGTATGCTGGCGCAATCAGCAGCTGTACGCTGGCGCCCAGCAACTTAATGCTGGTCGGCTGCGCCCAGCAACTTAATGCTGGTCGGCTGCGTCCAGCAACTTAATGCTGGTCGGCCGGCGCCCAGCAACTTAATGCTGGTCGGCTGCGCCCAGCAACTGAATGCTGTCGGCTGTCACGCACTGTGGTTACGGTTGGTGGCAGATCACTGCGGAAAGGCAAGCGACTCAACGCCTAGCCTTGATCCAGGGGACACTGAGAGAGCGGCCGAGCAACTGAATGCTCGTGACACGTCACTGACTTAAAGCACAGAGAACACTCGGTTAATAGGACGTCGTCCGTATTCAATGATCGCCGGTGAATTATAACTGTCCGATATTTCGAAGAAAGTGGCAGGTTAGGAAGGATAAATGAGTTATATGAAAGGAGTTCGGTTATCGCGAATGAATTGTAAATGTCCGATGTTTCCAAAGATTTGTAACGTTAGCAAGATTCAATAAAAGTTAAATAAACGAAATAATTGCGCTCACGTTGGATGTGGGAAAGAGGAGAATAAGTCTGCACCAAATACCTTATAGATGTATTGAAGACGGCGTTGGTTGTACACTGGTATTACACAGATTCTATTGTTAACAGACTCGAGTGTAGGTCGACTACTAGTAACGCTTAAGGCTTGCTTGTTAGAGAGGTGCGACTGTTCGGTTCGAAGCGGCGATGAAGACTGGCTTAAGCGCACAGAATACCCGTATAGTGAAACGTGGTACACGAGATTTGCAACAATATATAATAAATGCCACGTTGATTACGACAGTCTCGAGAATAATGTAAATGATTGAGTTCAAAAAGCAATGTTGTTAGAAGTTAACTAAAATAACGATGGTCACGAGTAGTCACACGGGTTGCCCTTACGGAAGGATATCACAATGTGGAATAATGAGGAATTAAATTCTTACCTTGCTGGATGCCTGTCAGGGTAGATGGTTCACGAAATTGCGTAAAAGTATTTTATTAAACACAGATCTACTACAATGATGTGAACACTGGGTACTAATGATTAACTATCCGAAGTATAAACTCGTAAGGCGGAACGCGTGAGACTAAGCTCGGAGCAATGGGTTTGAAGTGACCGTACTGGTTGACGGGGCGATGAAGACTGAATGTCCCGGCGTTGCAGCGGAGCTCGTCGGCTCGGAAAGTGGCGGGGACTCGTCGGCGGTGGGAGAGCTGCATCAGCAATCCCGTTGTGAGCGCTCGGTCTTAGACTTTCGCACGCGTGATGAAATGCGCGTGGTCAGCATTATCGCAGTGGGATGGGGAGCGCGCGACTCGAGCGAGCCAGCGTCCGTGCCTTATCTTGCTGACTCAGCGCGGCGTGCCTTATCGCGTGGGATGGGGAGCGCGCAACTCGAGCGAGCCGGCGTCCGTGCCTTATCGCATGGAATGGGGAGCGCGCAACTCGAGCGAGCCAGTGTCCGTGCCTTATCGTAACGCGTGAAAGAATGTGCCTTGAGGAGGCTTACGGACTTACGACTATGCCTCTGGTCGAGGTGATATATAATATGTTGGGAATAAGCACGAAGCTTCTCGAACGTTCCTTTCGGTCGATCTGCTTGGTGCTTATGTACTTAAGAGATAGGCGGATTACATATGCCTTTGCTAGGCGGTTATACGGACACGAATACTCCTACGTGTACGTTGCCTGTCTTAGAGGCTGATACAATGCGTATAACGTTACTGCTGTTAAACATATGGTAAGCGTATATGTTCCCGAGAGATTCAGTGACCGTGGGTTACCGGCAAACATGGCTCGTTACCGACGGTCACTGGTGGTAAGTCTAACCTAAAATTATCGACATTGAATTACCGGCAATGGTGAAAACAAAATTATCGACAGCGGGAGAGACATATTTATCGACTTGCGCCGGTGTCGTGGGTAATTCAATGGTCGGAGTTATCGGCGAGCATGGCTCGATACTGACGGTCGCTGGTGGTAAATCTAACCTAAAATTAACGACATTGACTCATCGACATCCTTGTGGAAAAAGGTGAATTGTCGATTTCCGCCGATATCAAGGGAGTTCAACGGTCGCTAGCTATGGTACATTACAAAAGGTCAATGGTAGCGAGTCTAACTTAAAACTAACAGATTATTGGCAACAGGGCAGGCGTGGGTGAGGCCTGTATATGTGGGCGGGTCTGGGCAGGTCTGGAACAGGTTGGAAAAGGTCTGATATGGGTTGGGACAGGTTGGGACGGGATGGGACAGGTTGGGACAGGTTGGGACAGGTTGGATTAGGTCTGGAATATAACCCATGCCATAAACGCAGGGGCCGGCCATCTGGGAGGTGCGGCGGATGCTATGCACCGGGGCCCCGCGTTTGAGGGGGCCCCAACATGATCAAGAACTAAAATAATATATGTACTCTTGCACATGAAACTTGACAATACAGTATATTCTATCACATTGGGATACGGGATTTGATTTTGAATGAAAGAGATGTAAATAACGCACAAGACATATTGCAATACTACAAATTTAGGGCCCCATATGGTTTCTTGCACCCGGGCCCCATTATAGAGAAGGCCGGCCCTGAAAACGGTCGCGAGAGTAATGGTACTTTACATTATTAGTAATATGCGGAAAAAATATAGGGGTGGAGGACGCAGGACGTAACATCGCACGAATCCGTTGAGAAATGGCCGAGATACGCCGTGTTACACTTGCGGACGATGAAATCTTGCTAGTTCTCGCGTTTTGCAAGCGCGACACACGATGCACCGCGTTTCGTTCGATTCGTTCAAGAACTCTCGTATCTCGGACATCCGCGAGTTTTTCGCGTCGAAAACGTGCTCCCCGTGCGTTTTAGACGCTAAAAACGCGTATGACACTTGATTCGCACGAATCCGTTGAGAAATGGCCGAGATACGCCGTGTTACACTTGCGGACGATGAAATCTTGCTAGTTCTCGCGTTTTGCAAGCGCGACACACGATGCACCGCGTTTCGTTCGATTTGTTCAAGAACTATCGTATCTCGGACATCTGCGAGTTTTTCGCGTCGAAAACGTGCTCCCCGTGCGTTTTAGACGCTAAAAACGCGTATGACACTTGATTCGCACGAATCCGTTGAGAAATGGCCGAGATACGCCGTGTTACACTTGCGGACGATGAAATCTTGCTAGTTCTCGCGTTTTGCAAGCGCGACACACGATGCACCGCGTTTCGTTCGATTCGTTCAAGAACTCTCGTATCTCGGACATCCGCGAGTTTTTCGCGTCGAAAACGTGCTCCCCGTGCGTTTTAGACGCTAAAAACGCGTATGACACTTGATTCGCACGAATCCGTTGAGAAATGGCCGAGATACGCCGTGTTACACTTGCGGACGATGAAATCTTGCTAGTTCTCGCGTTTTGCAAGCGCGACACACGATGCACCGCGTTTCGTTCGATTCGTTCAAGAACTCTCGTATCTCGGACATCCGCGAGTTTTTCGCGTCGAAAACGTGCTCCCGTGCGTTTTAGACGCTAAAAACGCGTATGACACTTGATTCGCACGAATCCGTTGAGAAATGGCCGAGATACGCCGTGTTACACTTGCGGACGATGAAATCTTGCTAGTTCTCGCGTTTTGCAAGCGCGACACACGATGCACCGCGTTTCGTTCGATTCGTTCAAGAACTCTCGTATCTCGGACATCCGCGAGTTTTTCGCGTCGAAAACGTGCTCCCCGTGCGTTTTACACGCTAAAAACGCGTATGACACTTGATTCGCACGAATCCGTTGAGAAATGGCCGAGATACGCCGTGTTACACTTGCGGACGATGAAATCTTGCTAGTTCTCGCGTTTTGCAAGCGCGACACAAGATGCACCGCGTTTCGTTCGATTTGTTCAAGAACTCTCGTATCTCGGACATCCGCGAGTTTTTCGCGTCGAAAACGTGCTCCCCGTGCGTTTTAGACGCTAAAAACGCGTATGACACTTGATTCGCACGAATCCGTTGAGAAATGGCCGAGATACGCCGTGTTACACTTGCGGACGATGAATTCTTGCTAGTTCTCGCGTTTTGCAAGCGCGACACACGATGCACCGCGTTTCGTTCGATTCGTTCAAGAACTCTCGTATCTCGGACATCCGCGAGTTTTTCGCGTCGAAAACGTGCTCCCCGTGCGTTTTAGACGCTAAAAACGCGTATGACACTTGATTCGCACGAATCCGTTGAGAAATGGCCGAGATACGCCGTGTTACACTTGCGGACGATGAAATCTTGCTAGTTCTCGCGTTTTGCAAGCGCGACACACGATGCACCGCGTTTCGTTCGATTCGTTCAAGAACTCTCGTATCTCGGACATCCGCGAGTTTTTCGCGTCGAAAACGTGCTCCCCGTGCGTTTTAGACGCTAAAAACGCGTATGACACTTGATTCGCACGAATCCGTTGAGAAATGGCCGAGATACGCCGTGTTACACTTGCGGACGATGAAATCTTGCTAGTTCTCGCGTTTTGCAAGCGCGACACACGATGCACCGCGTTTCGTTCGATTTGTTCAAGAACTATCGTATCTCGGACATCTGCGAGTTTTTCGCGTCGAAAACGTGCTCCCCGTGCGTTTTAGACGCTAAAAACGCGTATGACACTTGATTCGCACGAATCCGTTGAGAAATGGCCGAGATACGCCGTGTTACACTTGCGGACGATGAAATCTTGCTAGTTCTCGCGTTTTGCAAGCGCGACACACGATGCACCGCGTTTCGTTCGATTCGTTCAAGAACTCTCGTATCTCGGACATCCGCGAGTTTTTCGCGTCGAAAACGTGCTCCCCGTGCGTTTTAGACGCTAAAAACGCGTATGACACTTGATTCGCACGAATCCGTTGAGAAATGGCCGAGATACGCCGTGTTACACTTGCGGACGATGAAATCTTGCTAGTTCTCGCGTTTTGCAAGCGCGACACACGATGCACCGCGTTTCGTTCGATTCGTTCAAGAACTCTCGTATCTCGGACATCCGCGAGTTTTTCGCGTCGAAAACGTGCTCCCCGTGCGTTTTAGACGCTAAAAACGCGTATGACACTTGATTCGCACGAATCCGTTGAGAAATGGCCGAGATACGCCGTGTTACACTTGCGGACGATGAAATCTTGCTAGTTCTCGCGTTTTGCAAGCGCGACACACGATGCACCGCGTTTCGTTCGATTCGTTCAAGAACTCTCGTATCTCGGACATCCGCGAGTTTTTCGCGTCAAAAACGTGCTCCCCGTGCGTTTTAGACGCTAAAAACGCGTATGACACTTGATTCGCACGAATCCGTTGAGAAATGGCCGAGATACGCCGTGTTACACTTGCGGACGATGAAATCTTGCTAGTTCTCGCGTTTTGCAAGCGCGACACACGATGCACCGCGTTTCGTTCGATTTGTTCAAGAACTCTCGTATCTCGGACATCCGCGAGTTTTTCGCGTCGAAAACGTGCTCCCCGTGCGTTTTAGACGCTAAAAACGCGTATGACACTTGATTCGCACGAATCCGTTGAGAAATGGCCGAGATACGCCGTGTTACACTTGCGGACGATGAAATCTTGCTAGTTCTCGCGTTTTGCAAGCGCGACACACGATGCACCGCGTTTCGTTCGATTCGTTCAAGAACTCTCGTATCTCGGACATCCGCGAGTTTTTCGCGTCGAAAACGTGCTCCCCGTGCGTTTTAGACGCTAAAAACGCGTATGACACTTGATTCGCACGAATCCGTTGAGAAATGGCCGAGATACGCCGTGTTACACTTGCGGACGATGAAATCTTGCTAGTTCTCGCGTTTTGCAAGCGCGACACACGATGCACCGCGTTTCGTTCGATTCGTTCAAGAACTCTCGTATCTCGGACATCCGCGAGTTTTTCGCGTCGAAAACGTGCTCCCCGTGCGTTTTAGACGCTAAAAACGCGTATGACACTTGATTCGCACGAATCCGTTGAGAAATGGCCGAGATACGCCGTGTTACACTTGCGGACGATGAAATCTTGCTAGTTCTCGCGTTTTGCAAGCGCGACACACGATGCACCGCGTTTCGTTCGATTCGTTCAAGAACTCTCGTATTGTTACGTCCTGCGTCCTCCACCACAATTTTTTCGCCTAAAATAAATAATGCTAAGGATTAAGCTTCCGCAGACACTCTCGCACATACGCATGGCAACAACTAGTCATAAGTATTTAATAGAACCGATTAATACACATATCGTTGATAAGTAGAGTATGCGTTCAAGGTCGGTAATCCTGCAGTTAGAGAACCAAAGTCGGTAACCCAACTTGTAAATTCTCATCGATAAATGACGATAACTTTATTTTCCACCGTTGCCGGTAATTCAATGTCGATAATTTTAGGTTAGACTTACCATCAGTGACCGTCGGTAACAAGCCATGTTTGCCGGTAACCCACGGTCACTGAATCTATCGGGAACATATACGCTTACCATATGTTTAACAGCAGTAACGTTATACGCATTGTATCAGCCTCTAAGACAGGCAACGTACACGTAGGAGTATTCGTGTCTGTATAACCGCCTAGCACAGGCATATGTAATCCGCCTATCTCTTAAGTACATAAGCACCAAGCAGATCGACCGAAAGGAACGTTCGAGAAGCTTCGTGCTTATTCCCAACATATTATATATCACCTCGACCGGAGGCATAGTCGTAAGTCCGTAAGCCTCCTCAAGGCACATTCTTTCACGCGTTACGATAAGGCACGGACACCGGCTCGCTCGAGTTGCGCGCTCCCCATTCCACGCGATAAGGCACGGACGCCGGCTCGCTCGAGTTGCGCGCTCCCCATCCCACGCGATAAGGCACGCCGCGCTGAGTCAGCAAGATAAGGCACGGACGCTGGCTCGCTCGAGTCGCGCGCTCCCCATCCCACTGCGATAATGCTGACCACGCGCATTTCATCACGCGTGCGAAAGTCCAAGACCAAGCGCTCACAACGGGATTGCTGATGCAGCTCTCCCACCGCCGACGAGTCCCCGCCACTTTCCGAGCCGACGAGCTCGGCTGCAACGCCGGGACTTTCAGTCTCCATCGCCGCGTCAACCAGTACGGTCACTTCAAACCCATTGCTCCGAGCTTAGTCTCACGCGTTCCGCCTTACGAGTTTATACTTCAGATAGTTAATCATTAGTACCCAGTGTTCACATCATTGTAGTAGATCTGTGTTTAATAAAATACTTTTACGCAACTTCGTGAACAATCTACCCTGACAAGCATCCAGCAAGGTAAGAATTTAATTCCTCATTATTCCACATTGTGATATCCTTCCGTAAGGGCAACCCGTGTGACTACTCGTGACCATCGTTATTTTAATTAACTTCTAACAACATCGTTTTTAAACTCAATCATTTACATTATTCTCGCGACTGTCGTAATCAACGTGGCGTTTATTATATATTGTTGCAAATATCGTGTACCACGTTCCACTATACGGGTATTATGTGCGCTTAAGCCAGTCTTCATCGCCGCTTCGAACCGAACAGTCGCACCTCTCTAACAAGCAAGCCTTAAGCGTTACTAGTAGTCGACCTACACTCGAGTCTGTTAACAATAGAATCTGTGTAACACCAGTGTACAAACCAACGCCGTCTTCAATACAACTATAAGGTATTTGGTGCAGACTCATTCTCCTCTTTCCCACATCCAACGTGAGCGCAATTATTTCGTTTATTCAACTTTTATTACAACTTCCTAACGTTACAAATCTTTCGAAATATCGGGCATTTACAATTCATTCGCGGTAACCGAACTCCTTTCATATAACTCATTTATCCTTCCTAACCTGCCACTTTCCTCGAAATATCGGACAGTTATAATTCACCGGCGATCATTGAATACGGACGACGTCCTATTAACCGAGTGTTCTCTGTGCTTTAAGTCAGTGACGTGTCACGAGCATTCAGTTGCTCGGCCGCTCTCTCAGTGTCCCCTGGATCAAGGCTAGGCGTTGAGTCGCTTGCCTTTCCGCAGTGATCTACCACCAACCGTAACCACAGTGCGTGACAGCCGACCAGCATTCAGTTGCTGGGCGCAGCCGACCAGCATTAAGTTGCTGGGCGCCGGCCGACCAGCATTAAGTTGCTGGGCGCCAGCCGACCAGCATTAAGTTGCTGGGCGCCAGCGTACAGCTGCTGATTGCGCCAGCATACAGTTGCTGTTCCGCCAGCATACAGTTGCTGATTTCGCCATGGTACGGCCCCAAGGTTAGTAGTCACTGGTGCTCCCGACAGCACTTCCCCTATTAAAATCATAAAGCAGAGAATATTCCGTTATTTAGGAGGTCGACCCTCGCAGCATCGCCGAGGACGACGACATACAAATATTAAACTAGTGTAACTTTCCTCTCTCAATAAAACCCTTTATTTTCGTTCTGCGCTCACGTTATATAATTTCCTACCTCCGAACCCTGTCAATTTTAGAATAAGTATAAATCTCGGCGGTATAGGAGTTACCGAGACGATATTAAGTATATTTGTGCGGTAGCCATTCCGACGTTTGACATATTTGTGCGGTAGCCATTCCGACGTTGATATTTTGGCACGGTAACCATTCCGGTTTTAGAGTCACATTTGTGCGGTACCCATTCCGACGTTGATATTTTTGGTACGGTAACCATTCCGGTTTTAGAGTCACATTTGTGCGGTAGCCATTCCGACGTTGATATTTTTGGTACGGTAACCATTCCGGGTTTAGAGTCACATTTGTGCGGTAGCCATTCCGACGTTGATATTTTTGGTACGGTAACCATTCCGGGTTTAGAGTCACATTTGTGCGGTACCCATTCCGACGTTGATATTTTTGGTACGGTAACCATTCCGGGTTTAGAGTCACATTTGTGCGGTAGCCATTCCGACGTTGATATTTTTGGTACGGTAACCATTCCGGGTTTAGAGTCACATTTGTGCGGTAGCCATTCCGACGTTGATATTTTTGGTACGGTAACCATTCCGGGTTTAGAGTCACATTTGTGCGGTAGCCATTCCGACGTTGATATATTTGGTACGGTAACCATTCCGGGTTTAGAGTCACATTCTGCGCGGTAGCCATTCCGACGATAAATAAATCTCGTGCGGTAACCAGTCCGACCAGTTAAGTAAGTTAGAAACACCCGGTAATAATACCGACTTCTGTAACACCTCCGCGCAAGGAAAGTAGATTGCGCTCCAAGTACCGACCGATTCAGCCGTCTGCTCTCGGGTCCCAGCTATACGCGGTGTATGCAGCGTGGCTAAAAACCGAGGACGTAACAGAGAGAGAAATAAAAATTTGGTGTCAGAAGTGGGATACGCCAGACGGATTATTCGGTCTATATTCGCGAGATAACTAATCAAGGAAAATGTCTCACGAGGCAAGTCAGACAAGCAGCCGTCTCATGACGGAGGCCGAAGTTGCCGAAATACAAGATAAATTGATTGCGAGGGAGAGTCAATTAGCGGAACAAGCCGCTTTGATCCGAACATTGCAAGCGGAGAAAGATACGACGAGGGGACAAACGGAACCAAGCCTTTCGCAATTACTCAACTCCTTGACACTCAAAGTGGACGAAGCGACGGAAGGCCCGGGACATGAAGACACGGAATCTGCTCAAGCGAGACCACCCCGAGCAACGACCTCCCACGACGCGGGAAGTCGCAGAACATCAAACCTCAGAAGAAATCTCTCCCCCTCGTCCACCCCTGGAATTGGTATTAAGGACGCTTTAGAGATTGTCCCCACCTATGACGGATACAAATTATCGATATTCCAATTCTCGCGCGCTTGCGAACGGGCTCGCGATTTATTACCCCCCCGCCTGGAAAGTAGCCTAACACAAATGATTATTAACAAACTCCGTGGACATGCCTTCCAAGTTATAGAGGATACGGACATCCTTACGGTTTGCGAATTAACGGACCGGCTAAAGAGCGTTTTTGGTCCCAAAAAGTCAGTGAACCAATACCGCGGCGAATTAGGTAATATTTTCAAACGACCCAACGAACATATTTTGGACTACGTCGGTCGCGTCAAAGACCTAAAGACAGCCATTACGGACGGAGAACGGCAAGTTCACGGAAGATTAACCCTTGCGATGAAAGAAGCAATAGAACTAGACGTCTTGGAAAGCTTCACTAGCGGCCTACCCGCCGACATTCAAATTAGACTCCGGGTCCAAGGGTATGAGACTCTTGACGACGCGTTTGTGAAGTGTAACCAGATCGCCAGGACGATAGAAACGGAGAACAGCCGTCACAGAACGCAACCACCGCGAGAGCAATTTAGACGGGATCCCAGGCCATCGCAATTCGAGCCACGAAACCCGTAACCGCCGCGTCAATTTGAGAGACCCTGGACGACGCGATCCACTCTCTGTTAGACGTCGCGATAGAGTTGCAATTAGATAGCATTAGTATCGGGCATACGCCATACGTCGATAACGTATCTTGGCTAGACATTAGGACTTCAATCGTGGGAATATTTTCAGGACACTGTCTAACCCTTAACGTTTGCAAGGGATTAGTGTCAATCCCTGATAACTCTTCGAGAAGCGACATAATCAAAGAGTACCACGCATCAGCAATGGACGGCCACAAAGGCGTAACGAATTTATTTTAACGATGCAAGATCTCCTGACCAAATATTGCATCGCAGTCCCGCTGAAAAACGCCCAAGCAATTCCCATTGGCGATGCTATGATCAAAAATCTGATATGCCGCTTCGGAGCGCCCAGGGCGATTCTGACCGACCAAGGTGCGTCCTTCACCTCGGCCGTGTTTAAACACATAGCTCGTAAGTTTCACATAACCCGATGCCGAACGACGGCATACTACCCGCAGTCAAACGGTTCACTAGAGCGATCACATCACGTCCTGGCGGAGTACTTAAAACAGTACGTCGATGAAAGAAACGATTGGGACCAATGGACCGATCTCGCGATATTCTCTTATAACACAAGCGTCCACGAAGGGACGAAATTTACACCGCACGAATTGGTCTTCGGTAGACTCGCGCGTATCCCCTCAAGCCACCCGTACATTGAAGAAGGGATCGATGTAACATACCGGGAATATTTAGAGACCCTTTTTTCATCAAATCCAGGACCTGCAGGAGATCGCTCGAAGCCATTTGATCAGGGCTAAGGAGAGGTCTAAAGAGTACTATGACCGGCGCGTTAACCCCCAGAATTTTAAGGTGGGAGATCGGGTATTCCTCCTAAAGGAACCCTTAAAAGGTAAATTCGCGGATCAGTACATAGGCTCGCACGAAGTCCTAGAGGTACTACCAAACAATAATGCAAAAATTTATTTTAGGGGAAACCCCCGCGTCGTACATATAAATAAGCTAAAGTCAAGCCGAGTTAAGTAGAAATAAAACAATACCAACTACCTGCGAATTTATGTGTACAAGTCCCACTAGAATCGCGAAATTTATAACACTGTGATAAGACCATATATCGAGACACTCGACAGGTACACATGAATTTAAAGGTCCCGAGTTCGCTGTACACCGAAACCTAGGCGTACGATACAAATTTGTATATTCGGTTGCAGAAACATGCACGTTTTCGTAATCATTTTACTCCTAAGCATATATCTACTCGCGTTGATGCGCTATCGGGTTCGACTGCGGAAGGCAACATCTGAATTCCACAACGATCATCCTCCTGGATACGAGGGACTGCTATATCACCCCTGAAGTATCCCAACTCCACGAAGAGTTACGTCCAGCTCCTCCAATTGGCGGATTACCAGCACGCAGATATCATCCAAAGTAAAGTGGAGATATCGCGGACCATTCACTACTTTGGCATGCACTCTCACATCTCGGTCGTACATAATGGATAGTACGACTATCTGTCAGATGTGAGCCACAGAAATTGCATCTGTGCACAGGAGGCAGCTCCCAGCCGGTTGCACTCTCATCGGGGGAGCCCCGCACCGTTAACACGGTGGCAATGGGGTCTCCGATCCCACGAGGAGTTGCATCAACACCGCCTGGCCGCTTTTAATCACATCGCACTCGTCCTCCGTTGTACACTCCGAACATAAGTGTTCGTCCCTGCAATTCCGACATTCGGCGGGAGATGTGGCACATGTCATCACATAACGCCCTCCGCCGAACGACCGGCCCTCTTGAATACCATAGCAAGAGGCGCGTCCGGACAAAACATTCCTCACGGTTCAGTCTCCCTGCTGAACTTCCTAGACGAGGAATCACTGGAAATTATTGCGGAATCAACAGCTGAAAGTATCTGGGGTGGATTTGTGATCAGCCACCGCCAGAGATCTCGGAATTTTTGTGCTGGTCCGCCTAGCGAAGCTGGTAATCGACACGCTGATTCACGGATACGACTTCCATCACGTATACGGATGGAGTATCCACCTTTACGGAGCAATAAGAAGTTCGACCGTTCACCTGTTGCTGCACATCAGCAGGACAAGGCCAACGGCGGAAAAGACTGACAACGTGGAGCTACAGGACATCCGAGCCACACCCACGAAGATCCACCGAAAACTGCCCCGCGTTAGCCCGATGCGTCAAGCCATGACGAGATACGAGAGAGTGTCCTGCGAATGGAGAAAATGTAATCTAAAGAATTCACACAATTAATGTGTAAATTCTTTTTCCAAGGGGGGAGGTGTTACGTCCTGCGTCCTCCACCACAATTTTTTCGCCTAAAATAAATAATGCTAAGGATTAAGCTTCCGCAGACACTCTCGCACATACGCATGGCAACAACTAGTCATAAGTATTTAATAGAACCGATTAATACACATATCGTTGATAAGTAGAGTATGCGTTCAAGGTCGGTAATCCTGCAGTTAGAGAACCAAAGTCGGTAACCCAACTTGTAAATTCTCATCGATAAATGACGATAACTTTATTTTCCACCGTTGCCGGTAATTCAATGTCGATAATTTTAGGTTAGACTTACCATCAGTGACCGTCGGTAACAAGCCATGTTTGCCGGTAACCCACGGTCACTGAATCTATCGGGAACATATACGCTTACCATATGTTTAACAGCAGTAACGTTATACGCATTGTATCAGCCTCTAAGACAGGCAACGTACACGTAGGAGTATTCGTGTCTGTATAACCGCCTAGCACAGGCATATGTAATCCGCCTATCTCTTAAGTACATAAGCACCAAGCAGATCGACCGAAAGGAACGTTCGAGAAGCTTCGTGCTTATTCCCAACATATTATATATCACCTCGACCGGAGGCATAGTCGTAAGTCCGTAAGCCTCCTCAAGGCACATTCTTTCACGCGTTACGATAAGGCACGGACACCGGCTCGCTCGAGTTGCGCGCTCCCCATTCCACGCGATAAGGCACGGACGCCGGCTCGCTCGAGTTGCGCGCTCCCCATCCCACGCGATAAGGCACGCCGCGCTGAGTCAGCAAGATAAGGCACGGACGCTGGCTCGCTCGAGTCGCGCGCTCCCCATCCCACTGCGATAATGCTGACCACGCGCATTTCATCACGCGTGCGAAAGTCCAAGACCAAGCGCTCACAACGGGATTGCTGATGCAGCTCTCCCACCGCCGACGAGTCCCCGCCACTTTCCGAGCCGACGAGCTCGGCTGCAACGCCGGGACTTTCAGTCTCCATCGCCGCGTCAACCAGTACGGTCACTTCAAACCCATTGCTCCGAGCTTAGTCTCACGCGTTCCGCCTTACGAGTTTATACTTCAGATAGTTAATCATTAGTACCCAGTGTTCACATCATTGTAGTAGATCTGTGTTTAATAAAATACTTTTACGCAACTTCGTGAACAATCTACCCTGACAAGCATCCAGCAAGGTAAGAATTTAATTCCTCATTATTCCACATTGTGATATCCTTCCGTAAGGGCAACCCGTGTGACTACTCGTGACCATCGTTATTTTAATTAACTTCTAACAACATCGTTTTTAAACTCAATCATTTACATTATTCTCGCGACTGTCGTAATCAACGTGGCGTTTATTATATATTGTTGCAAATATCGTGTACCACGTTCCACTATACGGGTATTATGTGCGCTTAAGCCAGTCTTCATCGCCGCTTCGAACCGAACAGTCGCACCTCTCTAACAAGCAAGCCTTAAGCGTTACTAGTAGTCGACCTACACTCGAGTCTGTTAACAATAGAATCTGTGTAACACCAGTGTACAAACCAACGCCGTCTTCAATACAACTATAAGGTATTTGGTGCAGACTCATTCTCCTCTTTCCCACATCCAACGTGAGCGCAATTATTTCGTTTATTCAACTTTTATTACAACTTCCTAACGTTACAAATCTTTCGAAATATCGGGCATTTACAATTCATTCGCGGTAACCGAACTCCTTTCATATAACTCATTTATCCTTCCTAACCTGCCACTTTCCTCGAAATATCGGACAGTTATAATTCACCGGCGATCATTGAATACGGACGACGTCCTATTAACCGAGTGTTCTCTGTGCTTTAAGTCAGTGACGTGTCACGAGCATTCAGTTGCTCGGCCGCTCTCTCAGTGTCCCCTGGATCAAGGCTAGGCGTTGAGTCGCTTGCCTTTCCGCAGTGATCTACCACCAACCGTAACCACAGTGCGTGACAGCCGACCAGCATTCAGTTGCTGGGCGCAGCCGACCAGCATTAAGTTGCTGGGCGCCGGCCGACCAGCATTAAGTTGCTGGGCGCCAGCCGACCAGCATTAAGTTGCTGGGCGCCAGCGTACAGCTGCTGATTGCGCCAGCATACAGTTGCTGTTCCGCCAGCATACAGTTGCTGATTTCGCCATGGTACGGCCCCAAGGTTAGTAGTCACTGGTGCTCCCGACAGCACTTCCCCTATTAAAATCATAAAGCAGAGAATATTCCGTTATTTAGGAGGTCGACCCTCGCAGCATCGCCGAGGACGACGACATACAAATATTAAACTAGTGTAACTTTCCTCTCTCAATAAAACCCTTTATTTTCGTTCTGCGCTCACGTTACATAATTTCCTACCTCCGAACCCTGTCAATTTTAGAATAAGTATAAATCTCGGCGGTATAGGAGTTACCGAGACGATATTAAGTATATTTGTGCGGTAGCCATTCCGACGTTTGACATATTTGTGCGGTAGCCATTCCGACGTTGATATTTTGGCACGGTAACCATTCCGGTTTTAGAGTCACATTTGTGCGGTACCCATTCCGACGTTGATATTTTTGGTACGGTAACCATTCCGGTTTTAGAGTCACATTTGTGCGGTAGCCATTCCGACGTTGATATTTTTGGTACGGTAACCATTCCGGGTTTAGAGTCACATTTGTGCGGTAGCCATTCCGACGTTGATATTTTTGGTACGGTAACCATTCCGGGTTTAGAGTCACATTTGTGCGGTACCCATTCCGACGTTGATATTTTTGGTACGGTAACCATTCCGGGTTTAGAGTCACATTTGTGCGGTAGCCATTCCGACGTTGATATTTTTGGTACGGTAACCATTCCGGGTTTAGAGTCACATTTGTGCGGTAGCCATTCCGACGTTGATATTTTTGGTACGGTAACCATTCCGGGTTTAGAGTCACATTTGTGCGGTAGCCATTCCGACGTTGATATATTTGGTACGGTAACCATTCCGGGTTTAGAGTCACATTCTGCGCGGTAGCCATTCCGACGATAAATAAATCTCGTGCGGTAACCAGTCCGACCAGTTAAGTAAGTTAGAAACACCCGGTAATAATACCGACTTCTGTAACACCTCCGCGCAAGGAAAGTAGATTGCGCTCCAAGTACCGACCGATTCAGCCGTCTGCTCTCGGGTCCCAGCTATACGCGGTGTATGCAGCGTGGCTAAAAACCGAGGACGTAACAGTATCTCGGACATCCGCGAGTTTTTCGCGTCGAAAACGTGCTCCCCGTGCGTTTTAGACGCTAAAAACGCGTATGACACTTGATTCGCACGAATCCGTTGAGAAATGGCCGAGATACGCCGTGTTACACTTGCGGACGATGAAATCTTGCTAGTTCTCGCGTTTTGCAAGCGCGACACACGATGCACCGCGTTTCGTTCGATTTGTTCAAGAACTCTCGTATCTCGGACATCCGCGAGTTTTTCGCGTCGAAAACGTGCTCCCCGTGCGTTTTAGACGCTAAAAACGCGTATGACACTTGATTCGCACGAATCCGTTGAGAAATGGCCGAGATACGCCGTGTTACACTTGCGGACGATGAAATCTTGCTAGTTCTCGCGTTTTGCAAGCGCGACACACGATGCACCGCGTTTCGTTCGATTCGTTCAAGAACTCTCGTATCTCGGACATCCGCGAGTTTTTCGCGTCGAAAACGTGCTCCCCGTGCGTTTTAGACGCTAAAAACGCGTATGACACTTGATTCGCACGAATCCGTTGAGAAATGGCCGAGATACGCCGTGTTACACTTGCGGACGATGAAATCTTGCTAGTTCTCGCGTTTTGCAAGCGCGACACACGATGCACCGCGTTTCGTTCGATTCGTTCAAGAACTCTCGTATCTCGGACATCCGCGAGTTTTTCGCGTCGAAAACGTGCTCCCCGTGCGTTTTAGACGCTAAAAACGCGTATGACACTTGATTCGCACGAATCCGTTGAGAAATGGCCGAGATACGCCGTGTTACACTTGCGGACGATGAAATCTTGCTAGTTCTCGCGTTTTGCAAGCGCGACACACGATGCACCGCGTTTCGTTCGATTCGTTCAAGAACTCTCGTATCTCGGACATCCGCGAGTTTTTCGCGTCGAAAACGTGCTCCCCGTGCGTTTTAGACGTTAAAAACGCGTATGACACTTGATTCGCACGAATCCGTTGAGAAATGGCCGAGATACGCCGTGTTACACTTGCGGACGATGAAATCTTGCTAGTTCTCGCGTTTTGCAAGCGCGACACACGATGCACCGCGTTTCGTTCGATTTGTTCAAGAACTCTCGTATCTCGGACATCCGCGAGTTTTTCGCGTCGAAAACGTGCTCCCCGTGCGTTTTAGACGCTAAAAACGCGTATGACACTTGATTCGCACGAATCCGTTGAGAAATGGCCGAGATACGTCGTGTTACACTTGCGGACGATGAAATCTTGCTAGTTCTCGCGTTTTGCAAGCGCGACACACGATGCACCGCGTTTCGTTCGATTTGTTCAAGAACTATCGTATCTCGGACATCTGCGAGTTTTTCGCGTCGAAAACGTGCTCCCCGTGCGTTTTAGACGCTAAAAACGCGTATGACACTTGATTCGCACGAATCCGTTGAGAAATGGCCGAGATACGCCGTGTTACACTTGCGGACGATGAAATCTTGCTAGTTCTCGCGTTTTGCAAGCGCGACACACGATGCACCGCGTTTCGTTCGATTCGTTCAAGAACTCTCGTATCTCGGACATCCGCGAGTTTTTCGCGTCGAAAACGTGCTCCCCGTGCGTTTTAGACGCTAAAAACGCGTATGACACTTGATTCGCACGAATCCGTTGAGAAATGGCCGAGATACGCCGTGTTACACTTGCGGACGATGAAATCTTGCTAGTTCTCGCGTTTTGCAAGCGCGACACACGATGCACCGCGTTTCGTTCGATTCGTTCAAGAACTCTCGTATCTCGGACATCCGCGAGTTTTTCGCGTCGAAAACGTGCTCCCCGTGCGTTTTAGACGCTAAAAACGCGTATGACACTTGATTCGCACGAATCCGTTGAGAAATGGCCGAGATACGCCGTGTTACACTTGCGGACGATGAAATCTTGCTAGTTCTCGCGTTTTGCAAGCGCGACACACGATGCACCGCGTTTCGTTCGATTCGTTCAAGAACTCTCGTATCTCGGACATCCGCGAGTTTTTCGCGTCGAAAACGTGCTCCCCGTGCGTTTTAGACGCTAAAAACGCGTATGACACTTGATTCGCACGAATCCGTTGAGAAATGGCCGAGATACGCCGTGTTACACTTGCGGACGATGAAATCTTGCTAGTTCTCGCGTTTTGCAAGCGCGACACACGATGCACCGCGTTTCGTTCGATTCGTTCAAGAACTCTCGTATCTCGGACATCCGCGAGTTTTTCGCGTCGAAAACGTGCTCCCCGTGCGTTTTAGACGCTAAAAACGCGTATGACACTTGATTCGCACGAATCCGTTGAGAAATGGCCGAGATACGCCGTGTTACACTTGCGGACGATGAAATCTTGCTAGTTCTCGCGTTTTGCAAGCGCGACACACGATGCACCGCGTTTCGTTAGATTCGTTCAAGAACTCTCGTATCTCGGACATCCGCGAGTTTTTCGCGTCGAAAACGTGCTCCCCGTGCGTTTTAGACGCTAAAAACGCGTATGACACTTGATTCGCACGAATCCGTTGAGAAATGGCCGAGATACGCCGTGTTACACTTGCGGACGATGAAATCTTGCTAGTTCTCGCGTTTTGCAAGCGCGACACACGATGCACCGCGTTTCGTTCGATTCGTTCAAGAACTCTCGTATCTCGGACATCCGCGAGTTTTTCGCGTCGAAAACGTGCTCCCCGTGCGTTTTAGACGCTAAAAACGCGTATGACACTTGATTCGCACGAATCCGTTGAGAAATGGCCGAGATACGCCGTGTTACACTTGCGGACGATGAAATCTTGCTAGTTCTCGCGTTTTGCAAGCGCGACACACGATGCACCGCGTTTCGTTCGATTCGTTCAAGAACTCTCGTATCTCGGACATCCGCGAGTTTTTCGCGTCGAAAACGTGCTCCCCGTGCGTTTTAGACGCTAAAAACGCGTATGACACTTGATTCGCACGAATCCGTTGAGAAATGGCCGAGATACGCCGTGTTACACTTGCGGACGATGAAATCTTGCTAGTTCTCGCGTTTTGCAAGCGCGACACACGATGCACCGCGTTTCGTTCGATTCGTTCAAGAACTCTCGTATCTCGGACATCCGCGAGTTTTTCGCGTCGAAAACGTGCTCCCCGTGCGTTTTAGACGCTAAAAACGCGTATGACACTTGATTCGCACGAATCCGTTGAGAAATGGCCGAGATACGCCGTGTCACACTTGCGGACGATGAAATCTTGCTAGTTCTCGCGTTTTGCAAGCGCGACACACGATGCACCGCGTTTCGTTCGATTCGTTCAAGAACTCTCGTATCTCGGACATCCGCGAGTTTTTCGCGTCGAAAACGTGCTCCCCGTGCGTTTTAGACGTTAAAAACGCGTATGACACTTGATTCGCACGAATCCGTTGAGAAATGGCCGAGATACGCCGTGTTACACTTGCGGACGATGAAATCTTGCTAGTTCTCGCGTTTTGCAAGCGCGACACACGATGCACCGCGTTTCGTTCGATTCGTTCAAGAACTCTCGTATCTCGGACATCCGCGAGTTTTTCGCGTCGAAAACGTGCTCCCCGTGCGTTTTAGACGCTAAAAACGCGTATGACACTTGATTCGCACGAATCCGTTGAGAAATGGCCGAGATACGCCGTGTTACACTTGCGGACGATGAAATCTTGCTAGTTCTCGCGTTTTGCAAGCGCGACACACGATGCACCGCGTTTCGTTCGATTCGTTCAAGAACTCTCGTATCTCGGACATCCGCGAGTTTTTCGCGTCGAAAACGTGCTCCTGTTACGTCCTCGGTTTTTAGCCACGCTGCATACACCGCGTATAGCTGGGACCCGAGAGCAGACGGCTGAATCGGTCGGTACTTGGAGCGCAATCTACTTTCCTTGCGCGGAGGTTTTGCGAAAGTCGGTATTATTACCGGCTGTTTCTAACTTACTTCAGGTCGGACTGGTTACCGCACGAGGTTTATCTCTTGTCGGAATGGCTACCGCACAAATTGTATTTATTGTCGGAATAGGTACCGCTCAAAGTTATTTATCGTCGGAATGGTTACCGCGCAAAATGTGATTCTAAACCCGGAATGGTTACCGTACCAAATATATCAAACGTCGGAATGGCTACCGCACAAATGTGACTCTAAACCCGGAATGATTACCGTACCAAATATGTCAAATGTCGGAATGGCTACCGCGCAAAATGTGACTCTAAACCCGGAATGGTTACCGTACCAAATATATCAACGTCGGAATGGCTACCGCACAAATGTGACTCTAAACCCGGAATGGTTACCGTACCAAAAATATCAACGTCGGAATGGCTACCGCACAAATGTGACTCTAAACCCGGAATGGTTACCGTACCAAAAATATCAACGTCGGAATGGCTACCGCACAAATGTGACTCTAAACCCGGAATGGTTACCGTACCAAAAATATCAACGTCGGAATGGCTACCGCACAAATATGACTCTAAACCCGGAATGGTTACCGTACCAAAAATATCAACGTCGGAATGGCTACCGCACAAATGTGACTCTAAACCCGGAATGGTTACCGTACCAAAAATATCAACGTCGGAATGGGTACCGCACAAATGTGACTCTAAACCCGGAATGGTTACCGTACCAAAAATATCAACGTCGGAATGGCTACCGCACAAATGTGACTCTAAACCCGGAATGGTTACCGTACCAAAAATATCAACGTCGGAATGGCTACCGCACAAATATGTCAAACGTCGGAATGGCTACCGCACAAATATACTTAATATCGTCTCGGTAATTCCTATACCGCCGAGATTTATACTTATTCTAAAATTGACAGGGTTCGGAGGTAGGAAATTATGCAACGTGAGCGCAGAACGAAAATAAAGGGTTTTATTGAGAGAGGAAAGTTACACTAGTTTAATATTTGTATGTCGTCGTCCTCGGCGATGCTGCGAGGGTCGACCTCCTAAATAACGGAATATTCTCTGCTTTACGATTTTAATAGGGGAAGTGCTGTCGGGAGCACCAGTGACTACTAACCTTGGGGCCGTACCATGGCGAAATCAGCAACTGTATGCTGGCGGAACAGCAACTGTATGCTGGCGCAATCAGCAGCTGTACGCTGGCGCCCAGCAACTTAATGCTGGTCGGCTGCGCCCAGCAACTTAATGCTGGTCGGCTGCGTCCAGCAACTTAATGCTGGTCGGCCGGCGCCCAGCAACTTAATGCTGGTCGGCTGCGCCCAGCAACTGAATGCTGTCGGCTGTCACGCACTGTGGTTACGGTTGGTGGCAGATCACTGCGGAAAGGCAAGCGACTCAACGCCTAGCCTTGATCCAGGGGACACTGAGAGAGCGGCCGAGCAACTGAATGCTCGTGACACGTCACTGACTTAAAGCACAGAGAACACTCGGTTAATAGGACGTCGTCCGTATTCAATGATCGCCGGTGAATTATAACTGTCCGATATTTCGAAGAAAGTGGCAGGTTAGGAAGGATAAATGAGTTATATGAAAGGAGTTCGGTTATCGCGAATGAATTGTAAATGTCCGATGTTTCCAAAGATTTGTAACGTTAGCAAGATTCAATAAAAGTTAAATAAACGAAATAATTGCGCTCACGTTGGATGTGGGAAAGAGGAGAATAAGTCTGCACCAAATACCTTATAGATGTATTGAAGACGGCGTTGGTTGTACACTGGTATTACACAGATTCTATTGTTAACAGACTCGAGTGTAGGTCGACTACTAGTAACGCTTAAGGCTTGCTTGTTAGAGAGGTGCGACTGTTCGGTTCGAAGCGGCGATGAAGACTGGCTTAAGCGCACAGAATACCCGTATAGTGAAACGTGGTACACGAGATTTGCAACAATATATAATAAATGCCACGTTGATTACGACAGTCTCGAGAATAATGTAAATGATTGAGTTCAAAAAGCAATGTTGTTAGAAGTTAACTAAAATAACGATGGTCACGAGTAGTCACACGGGTTGCCCTTACGGAAGGATATCACAATGTGGAATAATGAGGAATTAAATTCTTACCTTGCTGGATGCCTGTCAGGGTAGATGGTTCACGAAATTGCGTAAAAGTATTTTATTAAACACAGATCTACTACAATGATGTGAACACTGGGTACTAATGATTAACTATCCGAAGTATAAACTCGTAAGGCGGAACGCGTGAGACTAAGCTCGGAGCAATGGGTTTGAAGTGACCGTACTGGTTGACGGGGCGATGAAGACTGAAAGTCCCGGCGTTGCAGCCGAGCTCGTCGGCTCGGAAAGTGGCGGGGACTCGTCGGCGGTGGGAGAGCTGCATCAGCAATCCCGTTGTGAGCGCTTGGTCTTGGACTTTCGCACGCGTGATGAAATGCGCGTGGTCAGCATTATCGCAGTGGGATGGGGAGCGCGCGACTCGAGCGAGCCAGCGTCCGTGCCTTATCTTGCTGACTCAGCGCGGCGTGCCTTATCGCGTGGGATGGGGAGCGCGCAACTCGAGCGAGCCGGCGTCCGTGCCTTATCGCGTGGAATGGGGAGCGCGCAACTCGAGCGAGCCGGTGTCCGTGCCTTATCGTAACGCGTGAAAGAATGTGCCTTGAGGAGGCTTACGGACTTACGACTATGCCTCCGGTCGAGGTGATATATAATATGTTGGGAATAAGCACGAAGCTTCTCGAACGTTCCTTTCGGTCGATCTGCTTGGTGCTTATGTACTTAAGAGATAGGCGGATTACATATGCCTGTGCTAGGCGGTTATACAGACACGAATACTCCTACGTGTACGTTGCCTGTCTTAGAGGCTGATACAATGCGTATAACGTTACTGCTGTTAAACATATGGTAAGCGTATATGTTCCCGATAGATTCAGTGACCGTGGGTTACCGGCAAACATGGCTTGTTACCGACGGTCACTGATGGTAAGTCTAACCTAAAATTATCGACATTGAATTACCGGCAACGGTGGAAAATAAAGTTATCGTCATTTATCGATGAGAATTTACAAGTTGGGTTACCGACTTTGGTTCTCTAACTGCAGGATTACCGACCTTGAACGCATACTCTACTTATCAACGATATGTGTATTAATCGGTTCTATTAAATACTTATGACTAGTTGTTGCCATGCGTATGTGCGAGAGTGTCTGCGGAAGCTTAATCCTTAGCATTATTTATTTTAGGCGAAAAAATTGTGGTGGAGGACGCAGGACGTAACACCTCCCCCCTTGGAAAAAGAATTTACACATTAATTGTGTGAATTCTTTAGATTACATTTTCTCCATTCGCAGGACACTCTCTCGTATCTCGTCATGGCTTGACGCATCGGGCTAACGCGGGGCAGTTTTCGGTGGATCTTCGTGGGTGTGGCTCGGATGTCCTGTAGCTCCACGTTGTCAGTCTTTTCCGCCGTTGGCCTTGTCCTGCTGATGTGCAGCAACAGGTGAACGGTCGAACTTCTTATTGCTCCGTAAAGGTGGATACTCCATCCGTATACGTGATGGAAGTCGTATCCGTGAATCAGCGTGTCGATTACCAGCTTCGCTAGGCGGACCAGCACAAAAATTCCGAGATCTCTGGCGGTGGCTGATCACAAATCCACCCCAGATACTTTCAGCTGTTGATTCCGCAATAATTTCCAGTGATTCCTCGTCTAGGAAGTTCAGCAGGGAGACTGAACCGTGAGGAATGTTTTGTCCGGACGCGCCTCTTGCTATGGTATTCAAGAGGGCCGGTCGTTCGGCGGAGGGCGTTATGTGATGACATGTGCCACATCTCCCGCCGAATGTCGGAATTGCAGGGACGAACACTTATGTTCGGAGTGTACAACGGAGGACGAGTGCGATGTGATTAAAAGCGGCCAGGCGGTGTTGATGCAACTCCTCGTGGGATCGGAGACCCCATTGCCACCGTGTTAACGGTGCGGGGCTCCCCCGATGAGAGTGCAACCGGCTGGGAGCTGCCTCCTGTGCACAGATGCAATTTCTGTGGCTCACATCTGACAGATAGTCGTACTATCCATTATGTACGACCGAGATGTGAGAGTGCATGCCAAAGTAGTGAATGGTCCGCGATATCTCCACTTTACTTTGGATGATATCTGCGTGCTGGTAATCCGCCAATTGGAGGAGCTGGACGTAACTCTTCGTGGAGTTGGGATACTTCAGGGGTGATATAGCAGTCCCTCGTATCCAGGAGGATGATCGTTGTGGAATTCAGATGTTGCCTTCCGCAGTCGAACCCGATAGCGCATCAACGCGAGTAGATATATGCTTAGGAGTAAAATGATTACGAAAACGTGCATGTTTCTGCAACCGAATATACAAATTTGTATCGTACGCCTAGGTTTCGGTGTACAGCGAACTCGGGACCTTTAAATTCATGTGTACCTGTCGAGTGTCTCGATATATGGTCTTATCACAGTGTTATAAATTTCGCGATTCTAGTGGGACTTGTACACATAAATTCGCAGGTAGTTGGTATTGTTTTATTTCTACTTAACTCGGCTTGACTTTAGCTTATTTATATGTACGACGCGGGGGTTTCCCCTAAAATAAATTTTTGCATTATTGTTTGGTAGTACCTCTAGGACTTCGTGCGAGCCTATGTACTGATCCGCGAATTTACCTTTTAAGGGTTCCTTTAGGAGGAATACCCGATCTCCCACCTTAAAATTCTGGGGGTTAACGCGCCGGTCATAGTACTCTTTAGACCTCTCCTTAGCCCTGATCAAATGGCTTCGAGCGATCTCCTGCAGGTCCTGGATTTGATGAAAAAAGGGTCTCTAAATATTCCCGGTATGTTACATCGATCCCTTCTTCAATGTACGGGTGGCTTGAGGGGATACGCGCGAGTCTACCGAAGACCAATTCGTGCGGTGTAAATTTCGTCCCTTCGTGGACGCTTGTGTTATAAGAGAATATCGCGAGATCGGTCCATTGGTCCCAATCGTTTCTTTCATCGACGTACTGTTTTAAGTACTCCGCCAGGACGTGATGTGATCGCTCTAGTGAACCGTTTGACTGCGGGTAGTATGCCGTCGTTCGGCATCGGGTTATGTGAAACTTACGAGCTATGTGTTTAAACACGGCCGAGGTGAAGGACGCACCTTGGTCGGTCAGAATCGCCCTGGGCGCTCCGAAGCGGCATATCAGATTTTTGATCATAGCATCGCCAATGGGAATTGCTTGGGCGTTTTTCAGCGGGACTGCGATGCAATATTTGGTCAGGAGATCTTGCATCGTTAAAATAAATTCGTTACGCCTTTGTGGCCGTCCATTGCTGATGCGTGGTACTCTTTGATTATGTCGCTTCTCGAAGAGTTATCAGGGATTGACACTAATCCCTTGCAAACGTTAAGGGTTAGACAGTGTCCTGAAAATATTCCCACGATTGAAGTCCTAATGTCTAGCCAAGATACGTTATCGACGTATGGCGTATGCCCGATACTAATGCTATCTAATTGCAACTCTATCGCGACGTCTAACAGAGAGTGGATCGCGTCGTCCAGGGTCTCTCAAATTGACGCGGCGGTTACGGGTTTCGTGGCTCGAATTGCGATGGCCTGGGATCCCGTCTAAATTGCTCTCGCGGTGGTTGCGTTCTGTGACGGCTGTTCTCCGTTTCTATCGTCCTGGCGATCTGGTTACACTTCACAAACGCGTCGTCAAGAGTCTCATACCCTTGGACCCGGAGTCTAATTTGAATGTCGGCGGGTAGGCCGCTAGTGAAGCTTTCCAAGACGTCTAGTTCTATTGCTTCTTTCATCGCAAGGGTTAATCTTCCGTGAACTTGCCGTTCTCCGTCCGTAATGGCTGTCTTTAGGTCTTTGACGCGACCGACGTAGTCCAAAATATGTTCGTTGGGTCGTTTGAAAATATTACCTAATTCGCCGCGGTATTGGTTCACTGACTTTTTGGGACCAAAAACGCTCTTTAGCCGGTCCGTTAATTCGCAAACCGTAAGGATGTCCGTATCCTCTATAACTTGGAAGGCATGTCCACGGAGTTTGTTAATAATCATTTGTGTTAGGCTACTTTCCAGGCGGGGGGGTAATAAATCGCGAGCCCGTTCGCAAGCGCGCGAGAATTGGAATATCGATAATTTGTATCCGTCATAGGTGGGGACAATCTCTAAAGCGTCCTTAATACCAATTCCAGGGGTGGACGAGGGGGAGAGATTTCTTCTGAGGTTTGATGTTCTGCGACTTCCCGCGTCGTGGGAGGTCGTTGCTCGGGGTGGTCTCGCTTGAGCAGATTCCGTGTCTTCATGTCCCGGGCCTTCCGTCGCTTCGTCCACTTTGAGTGTCAAGGAGTTGAGTAATTGCGAAAGGCTTGGTTCCGTTTGTCCCCTCGTCGTATCTTTCTCCGCTTGCAATGTTCGGATCAAAGCGGCTTGTTCCGCTAATTGACTCTCCCTCGCAATCAATTTATCTTGTATTTCGGCAACTTCGGCCTCCGTCATGAGACGGCTGCTTGTCTGACTTGCCTCGTGAGACATTTTCCTTGATTAGTTATCTCGCGAATATAGACCGAATAATCCGTCTGGCGTATCCCACTTCTGACACCAAATTTTTATTTCTCTCTCTGTTACGTCCTCGGTTTTTAGCCACGCTGCATACACCGCGTATAGCTGGGACCCGAGAGCAGACGGCTGAATCGGTCGGTACTTGGAGCGCAATCTACTTTCCTTGCGCGGAGGTTTTGCGAAAGTCGGTATTATTACCGGCTGTTTCTAACTTACTTCAGGTCGGACTGGTTACCGCACGAGGTTTATCTCTTGTCGGAATGGCTACCGCACAAATTGTATTTATTGTCGGAATAGGTACCGCTCAAAGTTATTTATCGTCGGAATGGTTACCGCGCAAAATGTGATTCTAAACCCGGAATGGTTACCGTACCAAATATATCAAACGTCGGAATGGCTACCGCACAAATGTGACTCTAAACCCGGAATGATTACCGTACCAAATATGTCAAATGTCGGAATGGCTACCGCGCAAAATGTGACTCTAAACCCGGAATGGTTACCGTACCAAATATATCAACGTCGGAATGGCTACCGCACAAATGTGACTCTAAACCCGGAATGGTTACCGTACCAAAAATATCAACGTCGGAATGGCTACCGCACAAATGTGACTCTAAACCCGGAATGGTTACCGTACCAAAAATATCAACGTCGGAATGGCTACCGC
The DNA here is from genome assembly GCA_963942575.1 of Priocnemis perturbator. Taxonomy (NCBI): domain Eukaryota; kingdom Metazoa; phylum Arthropoda; class Insecta; order Hymenoptera; family Pompilidae; genus Priocnemis; species Priocnemis perturbator. The sequence continues at coordinate 63,822 of CAWWDK010000434.1, forward strand.
ACAAATGTGACTCTAAACCCGGAATGGTTACCGTACCAAAAATATCAACGTCGGAATGGCTACCGCACAAATATGACTCTAAACCCGGAATGGTTACCGTACCAAAAATATCAACGTCGGAATGGCTACCGCACAAATGTGACTCTAAACCCGGAATGGTTACCGTACCAAAAATATCAACGTCGGAATGGGTACCGCACAAATGTGACTCTAAACCCGGAATGGTTACCGTACCAAAAATATCAACGTCGGAATGGCTACCGCACAAATGTGACTCTAAACCCGGAATGGTTACCGTACCAAAAATATCAACGTCGGAATGGCTACCGCACAAATATGTCAAACGTCGGAATGGCTACCGCACAAATATACTTAATATCGTCTCGGTAATTCCTATACCGCCGAGATTTATACTTATTCTAAAATTGACAGGGTTCGGAGGTAGGAAATTATGCAACGTGAGCGCAGAACGAAAATAAAGGGTTTTATTGAGAGAGGAAAGTTACACTAGTTTAATATTTGTATGTCGTCGTCCTCGGCGATGCTGCGAGGGTCGACCTCCTAAATAACGGAATATTCTCTGCTTTACGATTTTAATAGGGGAAGTGCTGTCGGGAGCACCAGTGACTACTAACCTTGGGGCCGTACCATGGCGAAATCAGCAACTGTATGCTGGCGGAACAGCAACTGTATGCTGGCGCAATCAGCAGCTGTACGCTGGCGCCCAGCAACTTAATGCTGGTCGGCTGCGCCCAGCAACTTAATGCTGGTCGGCTGCGTCCAGCAACTTAATGCTGGTCGGCCGGCGCCCAGCAACTTAATGCTGGTCGGCTGCGCCCAGCAACTGAATGCTGTCGGCTGTCACGCACTGTGGTTACGGTTGGTGGCAGATCACTGCGGAAAGGCAAGCGACTCAACGCCTAGCCTTGATCCAGGGGACACTGAGAGAGCGGCCGAGCAACTGAATGCTCGTGACACGTCACTGACTTAAAGCACAGAGAACACTCGGTTAATAGGACGTCGTCCGTATTCAATGATCGCCGGTGAATTATAACTGTCCGATATTTCGAAGAAAGTGGCAGGTTAGGAAGGATAAATGAGTTATATGAAAGGAGTTCGGTTATCGCGAATGAATTGTAAATGTCCGATGTTTCCAAAGATTTGTAACGTTAGCAAGATTCAATAAAAGTTAAATAAACGAAATAATTGCGCTCACGTTGGATGTGGGAAAGAGGAGAATAAGTCTGCACCAAATACCTTATAGATGTATTGAAGACGGCGTTGGTTGTACACTGGTATTACACAGATTCTATTGTTAACAGACTCGAGTGTAGGTCGACTACTAGTAACGCTTAAGGCTTGCTTGTTAGAGAGGTGCGACTGTTCGGTTCGAAGCGGCGATGAAGACTGGCTTAAGCGCACAGAATACCCGTATAGTGAAACGTGGTACACGAGATTTGCAACAATATATAATAAATGCCACGTTGATTACGACAGTCTCGAGAATAATGTAAATGATTGAGTTCAAAAAGCAATGTTGTTAGAAGTTAACTAAAATAACGATGGTCACGAGTAGTCACACGGGTTGCCCTTACGGAAGGATATCACAATGTGGAATAATGAGGAATTAAATTCTTACCTTGCTGGATGCCTGTCAGGGTAGATGGTTCACGAAATTGCGTAAAAGTATTTTATTAAACACAGATCTACTACAATGATGTGAACACTGGGTACTAATGATTAACTATCCGAAGTATAAACTCGTAAGGCGGAACGCGTGAGACTAAGCTCGGAGCAATGGGTTTGAAGTGACCGTACTGGTTGACGGGGCGATGAAGACTGAAAGTCCCGGCGTTGCAGCCGAGCTCGTCGGCTCGGAAAGTGGCGGGGACTCGTCGGCGGTGGGAGAGCTGCATCAGCAATCCCGTTGTGAGCGCTTGGTCTTGGACTTTCGCACGCGTGATGAAATGCGCGTGGTCAGCATTATCGCAGTGGGATGGGGAGCGCGCGACTCGAGCGAGCCAGCGTCCGTGCCTTATCTTGCTGACTCAGCGCGGCGTGCCTTATCGCGTGGGATGGGGAGCGCGCAACTCGAGCGAGCCGGCGTCCGTGCCTTATCGCGTGGAATGGGGAGCGCGCAACTCGAGCGAGCCGGTGTCCGTGCCTTATCGTAACGCGTGAAAGAATGTGCCTTGAGGAGGCTTACGGACTTACGACTATGCCTCCGGTCGAGGTGATATATAATATGTTGGGAATAAGCACGAAGCTTCTCGAACGTTCCTTTCGGTCGATCTGCTTGGTGCTTATGTACTTAAGAGATAGGCGGATTACATATGCCTGTGCTAGGCGGTTATACAGACACGAATACTCCTACGTGTACGTTGCCTGTCTTAGAGGCTGATACAATGCGTATAACGTTACTGCTGTTAAACATATGGTAAGCGTATATGTTCCCGATAGATTCAGTGACCGTGGGTTACCGGCAAACATGGCTTGTTACCGACGGTCACTGATGGTAAGTCTAACCTAAAATTATCGACATTGAATTACCGGCAACGGTGGAAAATAAAGTTATCGTCATTTATCGATGAGAATTTACAAGTTGGGTTACCGACTTTGGTTCTCTAACTGCAGGATTACCGACCTTGAACGCATACTCTACTTATCAACGATATGTGTATTAATCGGTTCTATTAAATACTTATGACTAGTTGTTGCCATGCGTATGTGCGAGAGTGTCTGCGGAAGCTTAATCCTTAGCATTATTTATTTTAGGCGAAAAAATTGTGGTGGAGGACGCAGGACGTAACACTCCCCGTGCGTTTTAGACGCTAAAAACGCGTATGACACTTGATTCGCACGAATCCGTTGAGAAATGGCCGAGATACGCCGTGTTACACTTGCGGACGATGAAATCTTGCTAGTTCTCGCGTTTTGCAAGCGCGACACACGATGCACCGCGTTTCGTTCGATTCGTTCAAGAACTCTCGTGTCTCGGACATCCGCGAGTTTTTCGCGTCGAAAACGTGCTCCCGTGCGTTTTAGACGCTAAAAACGCGTATGACACTTGATTCGCACGAATCCGTTGAGAAATGGCCGAGATACGCCGTGTTACACTTGCGGACGATGAAATCTTGCTAGTTCTCGCGTTTTGCAAGCGCGACACACGATGCACCGCGTTTCGTTCGATTCGTTCAAGAACTCTCGTATCTCGGACATCCGCGAGTTTTTCGCGTCGAAAACGTGCTCCCCGTGCGTTTTAGACGCTAAAAACGCGTATGACACTTGATTCGCACGAATCCGTTGAGAAATGGCCGAGATACGCCGTGTTACACTTGCGGACGATGAAATCTTGCTAGTTCTCGCGTTTTGCAAGCGCGACACACGATGCACCGCGTTTCGTTCGATTCGTTCAAGAACTCTCGTATCTCGGACATCCGCGAGTTTTTCGCGTCGAAAACGTGCTCCCCGTGCGTTTTAGACGCTAAAAACGCGTATGACACTTGATTCGCACGAATCCGTTGAGAAATGGCCGAGATACGCCGTGTTACACTTGCGGACGATGAAATCTTGCTAGTTCTCGCGTTTTGCAAGCGCGACACACGATGCACCGCGTTTCGTTCGATTTGTTCAAGAACTCTCGTATCTCGGACATCCGCGAGTTTTTCGCGTCGAAAACGTGCTCCCCGTGCGTTTTAGACGCTAAAAACGCGTATGACACTTGATTCGCACGAATCCGTTGAGAAATGGCCGAGATACGCCGTGTTACACTTGCGGACGATGAAATCTTGCTAGTTCTCGCGTTTTGCAAGCGCGACACACGATGCACCGCGTTTCGTTCGATTCGTTCAAGAACTCTCGTATCTCGGACATCCGCGAGTTTTTCGCGTCGAAAACGTGCTCCCCGTGCGTTTTAGACGCTAAAAACGCGTATGACACTTGATTCGCACGAATCCGTTGAGAAATGGCCGAGATACGCCGTGTTACACTTGCGGACGATGAAATCTTGCTAGTTCTCGCGTTTTGCAAGCGCGACACACGATGCACCGCGTTTCGTTCGATTCGTTCAAGAACTCTCGTATCTCGGACATCCGCGAGTTTTTCGCGTCGAAAACGTGCTCCCCGTGCGTTTTAGACGCTAAAAACGCGTATGACACTTGATTCGCACGAATCCGTTGAGAAATGGCCGAGATACGCCGTGTTACACTTGCGGACGATGAAATCTTGCTAGTTCTCGCGTTTTGCAAGCGCGACACACGATGCACCGCGTTTCGTTCGATTCGTTCAAGAACTCTCGTATCTCGGACATCCGCGAGTTTTTCGCGTCGAAAACGTGCTCCCCGTGCGTTTTAGACGCTAAAAACGCGTATGACACTTGATTCGCACGAATCCGTTGAGAAATGGCCGAGATACGCCGTGTTACACTTGCGGACGATGAAATCTTGCTAGTTCTCGCGTTTTGCAAGCGCGACACACGATGCACCGCGTTTCGTTCGATTTGTTCAAGAACTCTCGTATCTCGGACATCCGCGAGTTTTTCGCGTCGAAAACGTGCTCCCCGTGCGTTTTAGACGCTAAAAACGCGTATGACACTTGATTCGCACGAATCCGTTGAGAAATGGCCGAGATACGCCGTGTTACACTTGCGGACGATGAAATCTTGCTAGTTCTCGCGTTTTGCAAGCGCGACACACGATGCACCGCGTTTCGTTCGATTCGTTCAAGAACTCTCGTATCTCGGACATCCGCGAGTTTTTCGCGTCGAAAACGTGCTCCCCGTGCGTTTTAGACGCTAAAAACGCGTATGACACTTGATTCGCACGAATCCGTTGAGAAATGGCCGAGATACGCCGTGTTACACTTGCGGACGATGAAATCTTGCTAGTTCTCGCGTTTTGCAAGCGCGACACACGATGCACCGCGTTTCGTTCGATTCGTTCAAGAACTCTCGTATCTCGGACATCCGCGAGTTTTTCGCGTCGAAAACGTGCTCCCCGTGCGTTTTAGACGCTAAAAACGCGTATGACACTTGATTCGCACGAATCCGTTGAGAAATGGCCGAGATACGCCGTGTTACACTTGCGGACGATGAAATCTTGCTAGTTCTCGCGTTTTGCAAGCGCGACACACGATGCACCGCGTTTCGTTCGATTCGTTCAAGAACTCTCGTATCTCGGACATCCGCGAGTTTTTCGCGTCGAAAACGTGCTCCCCGTGCGTTTTAGACGCTAAAAACGCGTATGACACTTGATTCGCACGAATCCGTTGAGAAATGGCCGAGATACGCCGTGTTACACTTGCGGACGATGAAATCTTGCTAGTTCTCGCGTTTTGCAAGCGCGACACACGATGCACCGCGTTTCGTTCGATTTGTTCAAGAACTCTCGTATCTCGGACATCCGCGAGTTTTTCGCGTCGAAAACGTGCTCCCCGTGCGTTTTAGACGCTAAAAACGCGTATGACACTTGATTCGCACGAATCCGTTGAGAAATGGCCGAGATACGCCGTGTTACACTTGCGGACGATGAAATCTTGCTAGTTCTCGCGTTTTGCAAGCGCGACACACGATGCACCGCGTTTCGTTCGATTCGTTCAAGAACTCTCGTATCTCGGACATCCGCGAGTTTTTCGCGTCGAAAACGTGCTCCCCGTGCGTTTTAGACGCTAAAAACGCGTATGACACTTGATTCGCACGAATCCGTTGAGAAATGGCCGAGATACGCCGTGTTACACTTGCGGACGATGAAATCTTGCTAGTTCTCGCGTTTTGCAAGCGCGACACACGATGCACCGCGTTTCGTTCGATTCGTTCAAGAACTCTCGTATCTCGGACATCCGCGAGTTTTTCGCGTCGAAAACGTGCTCCCCGTGCGTTTTAGACGCTAAAAACGCGTATGACACTTGATTCGCACGAATCCGTTGAGAAATGGCCGAGATACGCCGTGTTACACTTGCGGACGATGAAATCTTGCTAGTTCTCGCGTTTTGCAAGCGCGACACACGATGCACCGCGTTTCGTTCGATTCGTTCAAGAACTCTCGTATCTCGGACATCCGCGAGTTTTTCGCGTCGAAAACGTGCTCCCCGTGCGTTTTAGACGTTAAAAACGCGTATGACACTTGATTCGCACGAATCCGTTGAGAAATGGCCGAGATACGCCGTGTTACACTTGCGGACGATGAAATCTTGCTAGTTCTCGCGTTTTGCAAGCGCGACACACGATGCACCGCGTTTCGTTCGATTTGTTCAAGAACTCTCGTATCTCGGACATCCGCGAGTTTTTCGCGTCGAAAACGTGCTCCCCGTGCGTTTTAGACGCTAAAAACGCGTATAACACTTGATTCGCACGAATCCGTTGAGAAATGGCCGAGATACGTCGTGTTACACTTGCGGACGATGAAATCTTGCTAGTTCTCGCGTTTTGCAAGCGCGACACACGATGCACCGCGTTTCGTTCGATTTGTTCAAGAACTATCGTATCTCGGACATCTGCGAGTTTTTCGCGTCGAAAACGTGCTCCCCGTGCGTTTTAGACGCTAAAAACGCGTATGACACTTGATTCGCACGAATCCGTTGAGAAATGGCCGAGATACGCCGTGTTACACTTGCGGACGATGAAATCTTGCTAGTTCTCGCGTTTTGCAAGCGCGACACACGATGCACCGCGTTTCGTTCGATTCGTTCAAGAACTCTCGTATCTCGGACATCCGCGAGTTTTTCGCGCCGAAAACGTGCTCCCCGTGCGTTTTAGACGCTAAAAACGCGTATGACACTTGATTCGCACGAATCCGTTGAGAAATGGCCGAGATACGCCGTGTTACACTTGCGGACGATGAAATCTTGCTAGTTCTCGCGTTTTGCAAGCGCGACACACGATGCACCGCGTTTCGTTCGATTCGTTCAAGAACTCTCGTATCTCGGACATCCGCGAGTTTTTCGCGTCGAAAACGTGCTCCCCGTGCGTTTTAGACGCTAAAAACGCGTATGACACTTGATTCGCACGAATCCGTTGAGAAATGGCCGAGATACGCCGTGTTACACTTGCGGACGATGAAATCTTGCTAGTTCTCGCGTTTTGCAAGCGCGACACACGATGCACCGCGTTTCGTTCGATTCGTTCAAGAACTCTCGTATCTCGGACATCCGCGAGTTTTTCGCGTCGAAAACGTGCTCCCCGTGCGTTTTAGACGCTAAAAACGCGTATGACACTTGATTCGCACGAATCCGTTGAGAAATGGCCGAGATACGCCGTGTTACACTTGCGGACGATGAAATCTTGCTAGTTCTCGCGTTTTGCAAGCGCGACACACGATGCACCGCGTTTCGTTCGATTTGTTCAAGAACTCTCGTATCTCGGACATCCGCGAGTTTTTCGCGTCGAAAACGTGCTCCCCGTGCGTTTTAGACGCTAAAAACGCGTATGACACTTGATTCGCACGAATCCGTTGAGAAATGGCCGAGATACGC